>PITA01010144.1:58529-73603 GCA_004023965.1 Spilogale gracilis
CCTCCGAGCCGTCCTGGGCACCGTGGTCTCCAGGGGACACTTTCAGATGGCAAATCTGATCCCTCACCAGGGGCTTAGAACTTTCTATGGCTCTTCAAGGTAAAGATCTAAGAGAAAACTCCAAGCCCTGGTTTGTTCCTCAAAGGGTCCTACACAGCTTTCCCCCCTTGTTTCCCAGGCCCCTGTGGCCGGGGGCTCCAAGGACATTGCTGGGCATGGCCTCACCGTCCCTGCTCTCCCCGTGTGCACCTGCGGTTCCCATGTGTAGACTCTCCCACTCAGGCTTACACGTGCCCCCTCCCACGGGAAGCCTGGGAGCCCAGGGTGCACGGAGAGAGGCACGAGAGCAAGGCCAGGGGAGCACCAGATCTGGGCTCTGGCCTGGGCCACCCGCTGTGTGACCTTGAGCAAGTGACCCAACCTCTCTGAGCCTGGCTTCTTAGTCATGGGAACAGGAGACGCAGCAGCATCTGCGGAGGGACCGGCAAGCCTCAGGCCCACCCCCACCTGGCGAGCGCTCAGTGACCCGGTTTTCAGCGTGGTGCCCAGGGCTTGGCAGGAGGGACCCAGAACCCACATGGGGAGTAAAAAGCCAGACCTGGTGCTGGGAGGGGTGTTGTGGGAAGATGCCGCTTCGTTCCTCCTCAGCCCTCACCTTTGTCAGGCACTGGCTTTCCGTTCAGCTCTGTCCCCCTCTTGCTGGGTGACCCGGGGCCAGACCTAGCCTCTCTGGGCCTCTGTCCTTACTTTCCCAAGTAAGGGGCTGCTTCCACGCCCTCGGGGGCTCCCTCGGAGCTGCCCGTGGTGATACGTGGGGTCCGGACCGTGCCTCGGCCACTGTGTGCCCTCCAGCTCCTCGGCCTGGTGCCGAGACAGACCCGACGCGTGATTTCCTTTCACTGGCAGCAGACTTGGGGTAGGAGAGAAAGTGCTGGAAACCAAAGGGTCCTAAGGCAGGATTGCTCCACGTGAATGCACGCAGCTGCCCGTCCTTCCCCGGACCCCGAATCTGCGAGGGCAGAGTCCTTGTGACACGGGCAGAGGCTGTGACCCGCTCAGTCACACAGCTGTGGTTCAGAGAAAACCGGAGAGCGGTGCTTGCTTATCGAGGCTTTATCCCAGGGCACCGGGGCCAAGGACATCCTTATCTGAGTAGAGTCTGCCTGAAAGTCCCAGCGACACCCACCATCCCGGCGCCCCTGTTCGCTGCCCCCTGAGAAGGGAACAGATGAGGAAGAACACTGTTTCCTTGTGTACAAGCCCAGGCTGAGCCCCATGGAACATTCTCGCTGTGTGGATGAACAGTCTGAGGCCTGGAGGAGGAGAGCTTTCCCAGGTCGGCTGCTGGCGTCTAGGAGTCAAAATCTCAAGCATGGCGTATGAGACCGACTGGGGCTGACTCTCCAGCCTGCTGGAGACCCTGACCCTCACACCCTCCCCAGCCAGGGGATGCCTCCGAGGGCACTCATGGTTTCAGGAAGTGCTGTGGGAAGGCTGGGGAAGGGGGACACAGGGGTCCCTGCAGAGGCCCCCCGCCCCAAGTCCCAGGATCCCTCCCCAGTGGCCAGCAGCCGGGGTCCCAGAAGGAATTCTGCCGAGAGAGAGCTTTTTCCCCTTGAAGGAATCAGAAGCACACACACACACATTCCTCCGAATCAGAGGTGTGCCAAGGGGGGAGGGAGGGCAGGGCCCCTCGACCGGCCCGCCGCCAGCAGCGCGGGCACATGACAGCCCTGAAACCTGCTGGCAGGAACTCAGGCCCGGCGTCTGCAGTGGGCGGCGGTGCCAGGGGCGGGGGAGGGGCGGCCTTTCCCCAGCTTGGCACCTGGACATGTGATGGTTGGGGCAGCCCGAGGGGTGCCCTTGTCTGCTGAACCTTCCAGGCCTGGCCTCTCTGCCCACACTCGCCAGTGCAGGCAGCTGGGGGAGGCGGCGCGAGGCAGGGATGCGCGAGCTTCGGCCCATCCACGACGCGGGATCTCAAGTGGCTTCTTGTAACTCCCACCATCTGGCCAGGAGAGGCTCTTGGCCGTCTGCACAGTGGGGTCACCTCCAGCGGCCTCGTGGCTGTTCCACGGAGGAGGCGCTGCCACCATCTGGCTCCACGTTAGTGAAGGGGCCGCGTGGGGCTGAGGATCACGTGACCCCCCCAGCATCACACGGTTCCCTAGGCGCCATGGTCTGGAGTGCTGGCCCCGCTGATGGGTGTGCGTGGGTTCCCTTAGGGATCATACAAGAAGTGAGCCGGCATACGTGTGTGTCGGGAGGGGAATCAGTGGCCTGGGCGGCTGTGCTCCGGGGTGGGGGTGGGGGGATCCTTCCTGCCTCTTCCAACTCCTGATGGTGGTCTCACCCCTGCGCTGCCTGCCGCCGTCTGCTCATGGTCTCTCCTCCATGTTTGCTCTCTCCTTCCTCTGAGACACAGAAACCTTCCAGGAGAATCTGTGGCCCAGTGTATAAGCTCTACTTCCCGGCCTCCCTTGGCTGGAGGAGTGCATCAGCTCGCTTTTGCTGTGTAACAAAGCGCTCCCAACGGTGCGGCTTAACTCTGTAAGGATTTATGATCTCTTGTGACTCTGTGTTGCGTGGGCGATTTTCGGATCTGAGCTGGCCTGGCTGGGGCTGTGTGATCTGGGATGGCCTCACTCCTCTTCTGGGGACCTCCACGGGGATGGCTGGGAAGCTGGAGATGGCTGATGCTTCTCTCCCTGTGCTCTCACCTCTTGGAAGACTAGCCTGGGCTTGTTCCCATGTGGGATGAGGGTCCCGGCACCAAGAGAACAAGCCTGAATGCACAGGTCCTTTTCAAACCTCTGCTTGTATCCCTCCTTCTGTCCAGGTGGCTCAGCCGAGATTCAGGAGTGGAGAAATAGAGTTCACCCCTCGCAGGGAGGAGTGACAAGGTCAAACTGTTATGCATCCAGGGAGAGGTGTATAGGGAAGCATGAGGGCATTAGGAGTCACTACCAACATGATCTACCACTGAGGGTGTGCTTTACTATCGGCCAAGGAGGTCTAAGCAGTGTGGATCTTCCAGAACGTGTCCTTAAAGGGAACCCCCTTTCCTCCCTTCTTCCATCCTGCTGCTTGGAATGTGGATGTGAGGGCTGGAGCTCCTGCAGCCATCTTGGACCGAGGATGAATGCCACACTCTAGGGCTGGTGAATCAGCAAATTGAAAGGAGGCTGGGATCTGGCTAAGTCCTTGGAGTCTTGGACTACCTAAACTTGGACTTGTCTTACATGATAGCAGTCACATGTGGTCACATTTCATGCCTCTAAGGGGCCTGGGTTTCTTGGGGTTGGGAGTCGGGGTGCCTCTGGGCTCGATGGGCTTTGAGGGCCTGAGGACCGGTGGAGCCAGCCGCAGGGTGCCAGGGCAGGTCCTGCCCATCTAGTGTCACGCAGCGGCTCTGCCCCGTCCTCGCTGTGTGGCCGTCCTCCGTCCTGCAGGAGTCAGGCCACCCAGCCATGGAGCCAAGTTCAAATGCACAGACCTGGTGTGCGTTGCAGCGCGGGGCCAGCAGAGCAGCCTGTCATCTACACCTCTTAGTTACTCCCTGCTTCATTCATTCCCCCGCCCGCGTGCTCACACATTCACTGGACAATTTCTGAAAGCCTCCCCCAGGCGGGGCCTGCCCCTGGTGCTGGGATAGCTTGAGTGGAGCCGACCGCCCACGCTTGTTGCCACAGGCTCGTGGGCTCACACGTCAGTCAGTCGCTGGCCCTCACAAGCCAACTGAGGTCCCTCGGGGATGCGACCCCAGCCCAGAGGCAGTGCTGGGCGAGAGCGGCCTCCCTGGGAAGGCTGGGGGTCTCCCAGGGGCGGTGTGGGCACGGGCTGCTGCGACTTCCTGGTTGTGTAACGTCGAGCAAGCATGCTCTGGACTCGGGGTCTCATCTGTAGAGCGGGGACCCCGGTGCCCCAACTGGGGGGCTGGTGGGAGGATACAGCCGTCCCACATTCAGAACATCGTGTGGGGGCTGCTCCCCTGCAGTGACTTGTTCTTCAGTCAATGCCCTGTGGCCACCACCCAGGGCTGTGGGCACAGGGCTGCCACCGGGAGTCCTCCCCTGGCTGCCGTAGCCGCTCTGAGGACGCGTGGCCTCATGTGACCTGTGGCGGTCGGCTCGGGCAGCTGGAGCAAACGCCCCAAATCTGGGGCCTCGCACAACTCTTAGGATGCACCATCCCCTGGTCCTGGAGCCCGACGCCTGAGATGCGGGTGCAGGCAGGGTGGGGGTCCCCCCGAGGCCTCTCTCCTCGTGTGTGGATGGCCATCCTCTCCCTGGGTCGCCACGGGGTTGTCCCTCCGTGCGTGTCTCTGCCCTGATCTCTGTCATAAGGGTTAGGGCCACCCCACCCTGTGACCTCGCTGTAAGTTAATTTCCTTCCTAGAGACTGTGTCTCATCAGAGGCTCTAGGGGTCAGGGCTTCAACATACAAGGTTTCAGGGAGACCTAATTCTGCCCTGGGCTTCCCTGGGGTGGAAGGTGTCAGGCTGGGACAGGGAGACGCCTGCTTTCCAAACACGGTCTGGGAGGCCCCCACCTGCTCGGGCCAGGACTGTAAGTGCTGGGCACAGTTGGAGCCCTCTCTGGGCATGCAAGTCCTTCTCGGGGGACCAGAGACACTGCAGCTGGTAGCGGGGGACCCTCGAACTCGGCCATCTAGCTCTTCTCCCCACGGGTCGCTGCCTCACCAGACATCTAGGGAGTCCCCCTGCGAGCCGGACAAGGCCAGGGAACCCCAGGAGTCAGGGCACTGAGTGGAGCGGGGCGCGGGGCCTGTCCTGGCAGCAGCGAGTGACAAGGATGCGCCTGGGGTCAGTAGCCCCCACGTGACTGCGCGGGCTTTGAACCCACGAGAGTTGCGCTACGTTTATTACCTTGACCCTCAAAAGGACAGCAGGAGAGTCCCGCTCCTCCCTTGGCTTAGTGGGTGGGGAAACCAGGGTCTGGAAAGGTGACGTGGCCAGTCGATGGTCCCCTCTGCCTTACCTTTCGGTCCATGGCAGCCCCACCCCGTCTCCTGGTCCGGCCCATCTTGGTGGGCCCAGCGTGTCTCCTGAGGAGTGGCGGTCCCTGGACTTCTCCCCGAAGGTGTGGTGGCCATTCTCCCTGATAATACCCTCCTCTTCCTCAAAGGGAAGAAGCAGAAAGGGCCCTTGGGTGAGTCGTGTGGCCTTTGCCTGTCTCCACAGATGACCCTGCGGCCGTGGCCTGGGTCCCCAGAGCCCTCCCTGCCCTAGACGCCCCTGGTCCAACTCCTTCCTTGCCAGCAGGCCCTCCCCAGGTCTTCTGCCCTCACCTGCTCCCCAAATTGGTGGGGCCTTCTGCATTTGGCCCATCTCCACCGCCCTGAATCTCACAGTCACATCTCTGTCCTCTTGGGGACATTTAGGGACATCCTGTCTTGGGTCCCCGTGCCCTGGTTTTTCCAAGCCCCTGCTCCCCACAGCTTCTCTCTGTGTCCTTGGCTCCTGGTCCTGGGTGTGGTCCGCCCTCTGCCCTCTGCCCTTGGCCTTGGCCTTTGTCCAGCAGGGGCAAGGTGGGCAGGAGGTGTGGCCAAGGCAGGAGCCGCCCATCCACCACACCTGCATCCCTGGAGACCCTCGGCAGGGCTCAGAGGGCAGCTGGGCCAGTCCTTCGATTGTTAGGGAAGAGGGAGATTCCAAGTGGCAGAAGAATTTGCAGTCAAGGGCAACATGCCCTAGACTCCAGAGGATGCAGCCCCCGATTCTCTCTGGGCTTGAGATGGTAGTGGGAGATCAGGGAAGGCTCCCTGGAGGAGGTGGCTTTGAGGCTTTGAGATTTACATGGGAGTTCACCATGGAGCCTAGAGGTGGGTTTAGGGAACAGAGAGACACACGATCCTGGGGTCCTTTGAGAGCCCGGCAGTGGCGAAATGGTCTCTGGTGGGCCCTGGGCACCTGGCCGCCCCAGGTCGTGCAGCCAGTTTGAGGCAGACCCAGGTCTGGAACTGCGGCTTTTTGCCCCCGTATCTGGCACACATCGTTCCGCGGCATGACACTGCCTCCGAGCAGCCAGCCCAGCCCTCCTGGACCGTTAAAATACTGTTGAATGTACAAAGTTCAGTTTACACACAAAGATGGCCCTGCCTGGGCAGTGCTAGGTGGCTGAGGGAGAGCACTGTGCGAGGAGCCCAGAGCCCCTCCTCGAGTCCCCAGGTAGCCTTGGGCCAGTGAGTGCCTTCCCCTCCCGGCACGTGCACGTCGTCCTCTGGGCGCAGCTCCGACGGCCCAGGCTGGGCTGTAGATGATGGCGCCCGGGGCCTGGTTCCAGGCTGCTGTTTACCCCGGTTCTGCATGGAGGGTTTGACCTCACGCCCGCTCCCCACCCTCCGGCCAGCTGAGCCCGCCTCCTCTCTGCTGAGCTGACTCACAGCTCCGCTATGTGTCCTGCAAACACTGGGAACCCTCACCCTGTAGCAGGCCGCTCCGTGCTGGCTGACACAGGCCGCGCTCTGCTCCGAGGAGGACGCGTTTGGGTCCCCCAGGAAACACCCACCATCCTCCGTGTGCCTCTCCCTGGTGACAGCGTGCTCCCGCATCTGTGACCTCACTGCGGGTTGTGCCTCTGGGCCTCCTGTGGAAGTTCTCCTTCACTCTTATCCAGACCCACGGTGGATGGGGCAGAGGGACCCAGAGCACCCGGGTGCCGTCCCTGACCTGCTCCTGCCGGCCCGGGGCTTGGGGCAAATCAAGATGTCTCCCTGGGAGAGGAGCCATGGTTTACAGAAACGGGGGCCACAGAGCTGTGCTGCTGCTGACCTCTTCTGTGTGGCCCCGATCTAGATGGGCAGAGGAGGGATGCTCTGGTTGAATTTGTGTGTGGGGGGGGTGTCTGGAGAGCAGAATTGGCTGAGCTCCCATACCACAGGGGCCCTTCGATCGCCACCATTGGGAAGTCACCCCCAGAGTCCCTGGAATCTTCACGGTCCCTCCCCATGTGGATCTTCGGCACCCCACTCCAGCCCAAAGTCAAGGTTGGGCCTCCGTGGGGATTTGAACCCTGGCCATCAGGACTCCAGATTCTACAAGCATTCCACCTGAGACCTGAGGTCGGTTGGCACCTGTGCCCTCCGCTAGAAGCCGGCTCTGTGAGGTTGGGGACACAAGTGCAGAGCCTGGTGCAGGCCAGGTGCTCAGGAATCCTTTGCTGAGTGAGGGGGGACGTGTGGGACCCATGCTCGTCCTCCTGCTCTCTCTCCTGTCTTTCCTGTGGAAGAGCTGAGCTCCTCGCTCCATCCAGAGCCACTCGCCCTCCCTCTGCTCACCTCCCCGGTCAGCTCACTTGTCACCCACACTTCCCAGCGCTTTCTCCCCATCCCAACGGACTCCAGGGGCCCCTTTGTCCCACTGCTGGGCTCCTGGGCTCTGTGCAGAGTGGCCCGAGGAGGCCCTCCTGGGTTGGGATTTGCTATGGGTCCGGGGACCAGACACAGGTACAGATGGGGTCCCGAATGTCCAGGGTAGAAGGCGGCTGAGTGGCTGGAGCTTGGTGGGGGGGCCAGGACCGTCAGCTTCCTGCATTCTTATGCAAAGCCTGTTGGATCCCAGGTCGTAGAAATACAATATGTGCTTGTGGGGGATATATACTTTTTTTAGTAGCCACATTCAAAAAATAAAAAGAAAGAGGTAAAATGGATTTTAATGACATTTTATTTCACTGGAGCTATCCAAAATATTATTTCAGCATTGAAATCAGATCAAAATTATTATTATTATTTTTAAGATTTTATTTATTTAACAGAAACACGGCAAGAGAGGGAACACAAGCAAGGGGAGTAGGAGAGGGAGAAGCAGGCTTCCCGCCGGGCAGGGAGCCCGATGTGGGGCTCGATCCCAGGACCCTGGAATCATGACCTGAGCTGAAGGCAGACGCTTAACTGACTGAGCCACCCAGGCGCCCTAAATTGTTAACAAGATATTTTACATTCCTTTGCATGGACTTAATTCTCAAAATTCTGGGGTGTTAAGTTTTGACGAGCACGTCTGAGGTCAGACCGTAAACGTTCTACATCCTCCACGGCGATAAGGTTACATTAACGGAAAGCCCCTTTACATTGCCTTGGTTTTTCAATTTAAGTTAGTCAAAATGAGATAAATTGAAAAAACCCATATTTTCGGGGCCTCACCTGCCACATGCCGGGTGCTCCAGGGTCCCGTGTAGCCAGGGGCTGCCGTGTCGGACAGCGCTCCTCTTACCTGTCCGGCCCCTTCCCTCTGGCTCGGGTGGGCCCGGCCTCACCTGGGAGGCTCAGCTGCTGGAGGATGGCCTTTTGGAGACATTCGAGGGCTGACAAGATGGGGTCTCCAGGCTTTGTGGGAAGCCGGCGGGGCTGGGGGATGTTGTCCTTCGGAGCCCTGATTCACCTGCTGTAGTGTGTTGGGGTCTGTCCAGGGGGCTCGAAGCCCCTCCAGCTTAGTCTCTGTCTTGTAGGAGCACCGGCGTGTGCAAGTCGGGGCCAAGTGCATACCTGACGGTGGTTTGCATACAGAAAGCACTTACTAGTGGCTTGGGGCATGAACAGCACTGGTGATGGTCTTGCCAGGTACAGCTGCCTGGTGCTGCCTTCCCTTTTTCCATGCTATACAGGGTCGGGCTGACCTTCCTCCCGGACCTCTACCGTTCTGGGGCCGTGTGTCCCACGTGTGGGTGACCTTGACTGGTCATGGGAGCTTTTTTCCCCGCGCGCTGATTGAAGCCCATCATCCTGCAGGTGCCCCGGGAAGCTGCGCTGCATGACTCCCATTTTGTGGGCGGGGGAACTGAGGCCTGGAGCTGCTCAGGGCTGCAGAGTTAGCAAGCAGCTGTTGTGGGCCCTGGCGCGCAGGCAGGGGCTCCCACCATCCTGACGACCACCTAGTACCTGTCTCCTCGAGAGCCCAGATCCCAGTTCCAGTCCCGGCTCTGCAGCCTCTGGCTCTGGCCTCAGTTTCCCTAACCATGCCCTGACTGGGTCGGAACTTCTGATGGCTAAATTCCTCCTGGCCCTGGGTCTCTGCATCCATTCCTGCGTCTTATTTTCTAAGTGATTTGACTTTGGTGTTGGGGCCGAGGGCGTGTGAGACTGGGGGAGCGCGTGAGGGGGGCAGGAAGCCCATTACGGGGCCCCTGTGGGAGGAGAGACGCAGCTGGATCCCGACGCCGGGAGAAGCCCGCTCTGGGTCTTGGCGCTCAGGCCTCACAGTTGCCAGGGGCTGGCGGCCCGGTCACTGGGCTGGCGCGGGTGGCCTGGCGGTCGGAGCGGGCGGGGAGGGGGGGTGACGGGGCCCCCGCATCCATCACTGTCAGCAGCTCCCGTGGGTCCTGCCAAGTCGTGATGGAACCGGGCCCAGGTGCCAATGTGCTTGGTAACTGGAGTCCAGAAAATCCACCCTTCGCACTCGTACCAGGAGCCTGGAGCCGGCGGTGGCGGCCGGCGGGAAGGTGCCCCGGGAGGGAGGAGACGGAGGAGGGAGACAAGGCCGGGAAGCGGGGCTGGGCCTCACACCTCACCAGCTGCCCGGCCCACTGCTGGAGCCCACGGAAATACTGTAATTTCTTTTGAAGTCAGTATTTTACAAAAATGAACTTCGGGTCGAAGGAGATGTTTTCATGTATGTACTGGGTTGAATCGTGTCCCCCTAAAACTCATGTCCACGGGGAACCTCAGAAGTGCTGTTATTTGGAAACAGGGCCGTCTGCAGAGGTATTTGGTTAGGAGGAGCTCACAGAGGACTAGGACGGGCCCGGGGCCAGTGACAGGCCGTGCAAACATGAGGTCAAAGGGCCACGTGACCACAGAGGCTGAGGCTGAGGGGTGCGGCCTCAGCCCAGGGGCGTCAGGAGTCCCACAAGCTGCAAGAGCAGGAAGGGTCCCTCCTTAGAGCCTCCGGAGGGAGCGCGGCCCTGCCCACATCCTGAATGCAGACTGCTGGTCTCCAGGACCAGGACGGAGTACATTTCTGCTCTGTGTTAATTTGTTATGGCAGCCCCAGGAGTTGAAGCAATATATAAATTAATTTGTTTTCATTGCAATGCTGTTGTAAATATAAATTATTATTATTAGTAGTAGTATTTTATGGAAGAAGGAACCCTTGGAGGCAAAGGTCCCAAAGGCCCATGACGGTCTTAATTCAAGGTGACTAGCTTGCTCTTCTAGGAACTCAGCCTCTGGTCTGGGGGCTGCACGGGGCCCGTGGGAGGTTTCCTGAGCAAGGAGACCCCAAAGTCTGGGCGGGGAGAGACGTAGCCCCGGGGCAGGCATCTGGGGTTCCAGTTCCCGCCCTGCCATGTGCTCCCGTGTGACCTCGACAGGGGACTTGCGAGGCCTCCTGAGCCTCAGCGTCCTTACCTGGGGGCTGCCCCCTGTTGGGGGCGTGGTGCCGTACGACCAGGTCACTGGGCTTCCGAGCTCGGGGGCAGCGAGGGCCCTCCGTGGCGTCTATTGGTCTACCGACTAACGGGGGCCCCGGCCTCGCTGCTCCAAGTCTGTGGGCCCAGAGCCGGAAGCCAGTGGGAGTTTTCCATCCGAGTCGGGGAACAGCGCCCTCCTTCCGTCCGTGCGGTTCTGATGGATGTCCTCCTGCCGTCCGACAGCGCAGGGTCCCTGTCCCTGCAGGTTTTCCTCCTCACGGTCAGCTCAGTACCGTGCTCACCCTACATGGAGGCCCCGGAGCCCGTCCCCACTGCCTCTCCCACCCAGAGGCCCTTCCCTCCCGGGTGGCCATGTGTCTAAGCCAGACCTCGTGTGGGGGCAAAGTGCTGTCCCAGCTGCCCGTGGGGGCCCAGAGGGATTCCAGGCTGGGCTGTGCAGGCATCTCGGCCCTGCTGCCTGGTCTTCAGGGGCAGATAGCTCAGCGGCCCCAGCCTTCCAGGCGGCGGGCTCTGGGTGCAGGTGTGTGGCTGTGGGGGCGGGGCAGGACTCTGTCACCGTCCTTCGTGTCTATCATCGCCGTGCCGCCGCTTGGAGAGACCGAGATGTAGACAGGATTTCATCTTGCCATGCAGAGGAGGAAACTGAGGCACAGAGCAGCTGGCTGACGCGCCTGTAGGCGGCACAGGCAGGACAAAAGTGTGGGAAGAGGCCACTCTGGGCGCATTCAGGGAGTAGCAGGTCCTGCTGGTGCGGGCCATGGGGTGGCATTCCTGCCTCTAGGAGGAGCATTCTGCACGTGCAGTTCCCCAGCTTTGAACCCTGAGCTGGGCATGCACAGAGCCTCCTGACTTCCTGTTCCTCAGGACTCTCGCCTCTTCTTGCGGACCCCTTGGCCTCTGCAGATACAGGGTGGCAGATTCTCCAGCTTGGAGGCACAACGCCCCTGTCCTTCTCCACCTCTCCCTGGGGCCGGGATTTTCCCCAGACAGGCCTGAGATGTGGCCACGGCCTCCTCCCTCTCTCTGCAGGCGGCCAGCAGGAGGCCGGGTGGGAGCGTGCCTGGGCAGCCACGCGCCCTGGTCTAGGGTGCACCTTGGGCCAGAGGGAGCGGCGAGCCTCCTGAGGGCAGAGCCCGGTGCAGCGCTCCTGATGCTGCCCCTCGTCCCTGCGCCGTCTGGGGCCTTGCCTGTTCTCAGGGTTGTTGTAGGAGGGATGAGTGTTTCTTGAGCACTGAGACCTGGCTCCCTCCTGACTCTGTTTCTCTCCTTGTGAGCTTGGACAGTTACTTCCCCTGAGGCCTTGTCCCTCCCTGTAGAGCGTGGGTGAAGGTGCCAGCTGGTGTGGCGGTCCCTGGGGAGTCCCCTCAGGACAGCGTCAGGGCTTTGGGGTGTGGACGCTGGAGTCGGGCCCAGCGTCCGTGACGTTACTTCTCCAGGCCTCAGTTTGCTCTTCTGTAAAACGGGGAGAACACAGGACCCACTGGATAGGTGAGCACTGGGGACACGGCACATCCATCGTTCGGCACTGTCCCTGCTGTGTAGGACATGGTCATCCTCTCACTGTGACTTTATCACTTTCATTGATGAGGACAGTGGATTTTGAGGGGAGGTTATCGAGCTCTATGTAGCATATGGGAAAAGCCACCCCTTTGACGCCTGGGTGCCTTTTGATAAAGCTCCAGAGCTGTGAGGGGACAGAACAGCCCCATCGCCCCCGAGGCCGTGTCTCTCCCAACCCCAGGCCCTGGAAGGCACAGACCTGTTTTCTGTGCCTACGATTTTCCCTTTTGCAAACTGTCATGCAGATGGGGCCATGCAGGGTCTGGTTCCCGTCACTTAGCAGAATGCATTTCAGTCCGTTGGCCCGTGGGTCTGTGGTTAGTTCCTTTGCTCACTGACTGTTGAATATTCCCGAATATCGCTGACTTGTAGGAGCACACGGCAATTTGCTTTTCCACCCACCGGGGCATGGAGATTTGAGTTGTTTCTAGTCGTGGTTCGTGTCGATAAATATGTCTGGATCCAGGTCTGTGTGTGGATGTGTTTTCCTTTCTCTCGGGGACATGCCCAAAGGTGGGATCGCTGGAGTTACGTGAACATTTAACTTCATAAGAAGCTGCCAGAGTCTTCTCCAATGGCTGCCCCATTTCACGTCCCCACCAGCAGCGCCTGAGTTCCAGTCACTCCTCATTTTGTCAGCACTTGGCGTCCGCAGCTAAAAACTTTAGCCATCTTGGTAAGTATTGCGTGCCATCTAACGATGTGGAATGTTGTTTTGCCTGCTTATGTGACGCCCAGTTTGTTCTTCTGTGAAATGTCTGGGCAAGTTTTGCTCACTTAAAATACTGGGTTGTTTTTTCTTACTATTGAGTCCTAAGAGCTCTTTGTATATTTTGGATGTAAGACATTGATCTGATGTGTACTTTGCAGACATGTCTCCCCATCTCTGGCTGGTCTGCTCATTTTATGACGAGTGTCCTTTGGGGACTGGATGTCTTTCATTTTGACAAGATCCAGTGTATGACATGCTCTTTTAGGTCCGTGCTTTTCAGTCCCTTCTCGGAGCTCTTTGTCTGGCTCTAAGTCACAGAGGGTTTCTCCTCTGCTTCCTTGCAGAAGGAAGTTCCATGATTGCGGGTTCCACATGCAGGGCTATGATCCATGTTGAGACGCCTTTGCCTGGGTTGACCTAGTGTATGGTACCCCTAGACCCACCTCTTGGGGCACCCCCTCCCTCTTATCCTCCGAGACAGCCCTGCCACCTGTGATCAGCAGACGTGAAACCTGGGCTGCCTTAGGTCTGGCGGCACTGACCTTTGCCCAGTTTGTTTGCTGTCCAGGCCGGTGGGTGGACTGGTGCGGGGGACCCAAGGCTGGGCTCCTTCCTGCTGCTCGGAAGACACTGCTAGAAGAGGCAACTCCGTCTTCATTTTCTGCTGGGGGACCGCTGCCTCGGTGGCCCCATCTCCGTCCTCCCTCTTGCATTCAGCCTGGGGCACCTTGCCCGTCGGTGCTATGAGCTGGGACCCTTGGCCCTCCTCTACCAAGTTGCCTCAGCCCGAGTAGGTTAGTGGTTCCATTTCTCAGGTGGGAAAACCGAGTTTTAGAGGGATAAGTTCCTTGTCTAAGACTCCGGAGTGGCGGAGTGAGCTGAACCAGGACTCCACGACTTCCCCTGATGTCACGTTTGCTTTCCCCGGCTGGCGCGCTCTGAGTGGGCCGAGCTGCTCCCAAGCAGGGACCTGGCGATGCGGTACTCAGGGATCACGGGCACGTGGTTATTTCCAAGTGAGGACGTTGACTCCCCTCTGGAGTGTAAGCTCCCCCTGCGCAAGGATTTCTCTCGCTTGCTGTCTTTTCCTGAGAAGCACGGTCTTGTACCTCTGTGGAATTTTGCGAAGAGTCAGTTGTGTATGAGACTGCGCCTCTAGACACGGCGTCAGCTCGCCACAATGCTCCTCAGGGAGACAGGTAGACCTGTCAGGCCCCTGCTGGATTTGGGAGTCATAGCAGCCCTGTGATCAGTGTTATATACAGTAGGCACTCAATAAATGTTTATAGTGGGAATGAATGAACTTGGAGTCATCCGTCTAGTGGATACCACCAGTTAGAACAAAACCCAAGGGAGCAGGATACTCAGGATCAAGGCAGAGTGTCCAGGGCCTTTGGAAAACTGAGCAACGTGGTTTTTGCTTCACCCGGGTTCTTGGGTCAGGATCTCCAGGAGAGATGAAGAGAGGCTGTTGGGGGCAGGGCCTGGGGACTTGGGAACTTGCTGCTCACAAAAACCCAGGTCAGCACGACCCACATCATGTCACAGGTAAAATCATCCCAGGGTGGCTGGGGTCCAGGACGAGCCGGGGAGGGCTGTCGTAGGGGCCTCACCAATGCCTCAATGCCCTTGAGTGGGTTTTGTCGCCCAAACCCCAGTGCAGGGCCTGCTGTGGCCCCATAGTCCGTCCACTGCACGTCCTTGGTGGAGATGAGGGGCCTCCAGCAGGAGCTCGCCCGAGTGTGGACCTCTATCCTGGGGCCTGGGGCAGGGAGGCAGGAGCTCAGACAGAGTGGCCTCCTGGCCTCGGGTCAGCGGTGGGGGTCCCGCTGGGCTCTGAAGCTTAGCCGGTGACCTCCTAGCAGAACAAGCAAGTTTATCACTCCGTTTTGGCTTCTGGCATTAGGGTCACAGCAAGTCCCCGGGTTGGAGCTTCTGAACTGGAGCGGGGCGTTCCTCATGCGCGCCCTTGATGCTCTCCTCCGCAGCCTGGACATTTTCAGTGACCGGTGGATGTCAAAGCCAGAGAAAGCCGCTGGGAAACGAGCATGGAGAGGAGGACCCTTACCCGGGGCCATGGTCATCCGCGGGGGAGGCCAGAAGAGCTTTGTGATGGTGGCGGAGCAGGGGCCAGACTCCCTCTGGTTCCCTCCGAACTCTGGGCCGGCAGACAGGTAAGGAGAGGCTCCGTCTGCTTTAGTCCTGCCTTGCGACCTGGCTTTGGGTCCAGCGGTGATGGGCCCCTTCCCTGGCGCCTGGCATCAGCTGCACCAACTGCTGGGGGCCTAGAGGGCTTGAGGCCCCTGGTGGCACAGGAGTCCCAGAAAGGAGAAGAGAAGTGTAAGGTTTCCCATCGCGAACAGAACGGAGACCGCAAAGGCAAACACGGTCCAAAGAGTGAGCTTTATTGCCAGCAC
>PITA01010145.1:0-73529 GCA_004023965.1 Spilogale gracilis
TTTTAAAGATTTTATTTATTTGACAGAGAGAAACACAGCCAGAGAGGGAACACAAGCAGGGGGAGGGAGAGAGGGAGAAGCAGGCTTCCCGCCGAGCAGGGAGCCCGATGTGGGACTCGATCCCGGGTCTCCGGGATCATGACCTGAGCCAAAGGCAGTCGTTTAACCAACTGAGCCACCCAGGTGCCCCTTTTTTTTTTTTTTTTTTTTTTTTTTTTAAAGATTTTATTTATTTGCTGGGTGGTCTGTTTTCTGTCTGTCCTCAATGGCCTGGAGTCAGCTGGTATGTTCAGACATTAGTAAAGAAGCAGGCACGTGCAGGTGCTGCCACCTTTACCTTTGAGTTCTTCCAGTGCATCTGGCTTTCTGCTGCCTTATTCTACCCCATTCCTGGTCACCTGGCTAAATGCTGCTGTCCTGCTTAGATGGCACTCAAGAAGCTTGCCTGGGTCCACTCTTTTTCCACAGCCTCACCAGTTTGGACTCTTTGCTTTGCACTCTGAGTCCCTTTTGTGCTTCTCCCGTGTTCCAGCGTTCAACTAAAAACTAATGTCAGCTCTTGGCAGGCAGGGGGCATGTCTCTCCATGTCACCGCCACACCCGAGAGGCCAGCATGCGGCCTGGCACACAGTGGGCACTGGGGTGTGTGGAGTTGCAGAAAGTTATAGTTGCCGATCGAATATTATGATTGAGTCTTATGAACGTAGCAAGATATGCAGAAGGGTGGGGTAGGGTGCCCTGTCAGTCGGGGCTGTGTCAGCAATGCCTTCAGGAGCAGGGCCTGCATGAGGATGGGTCAGGGGGTGTGTGTGGAGAAATCCCAGACATCTGGCAGAGGTTTGAAGCAAGAGCTGAAATCTTTTTTTTTTTTTTTTTTAAGATTTATTTATTTATTTATTTATTTATTTGACAGAAAGAGGGAGCCTGAGAGAAGGAACACCAGCGGGGGCGGGGGGGGGGGGGACCAGGTTTCCCGCTGAGCAGGGAGCCCATCACAGGGCTGGACCCTCAGATTCCTGAATCCTGACCTGAGCCGAAGGCAGAGGCTTAACAACTGAGCCCCCCAGGCGCCCCAAGGGCCAAAATCTGCAGCCTTTCTGTGGCTGGGCTGGCTTATCTGTGTTATCACCAGGACTGCCAAGACCAGATACAGGACATTCCCTGGCCATAGGGATTACAGCTAGACTGTCCCATTTTGCATCTGTACCTCGCAGTTGGGTGGAGGATGGCAGGGGACAAGAGGGAGAGCAGGCCCTGTGGGCCAGATGTCAGGGGGGCTCACTCCTTTTCACTTCTGGCCAGGGTCCGCACCCCTGCGATTTGCCTGGGGGTTGGGGGGCTTTTCCCACCTGGGGCCTGATCAGCACTTGGGGTCACATTAGGGCTCAGGCTAGGTGTCATCTGAAATGCTTGAGCTGAACAGGGGCATGTGGAGGAGGGTGAGGGAGGGTTTGGATATGGCAGCAGCCACCTTGGACTTGGCATGCAGCACCACGGAGAGCCAGGATGAGGGCAGAACATCTGCCACATGCCACCCAGAGGCCACTTTAGCTCTGAGTCTCACCCCACTTCACACACCAGTGTTGGCCACAGTCATCCACAGAACACAGTTCTCAGGCCTCATGTCAGGGAAGAGGTGAGGAAAGAGGGGTTCCCTAGTCAAATGACTTTGGAGAACATTTGGTTAAACAGGTTTCTTGATTGTTGATTTTTCTTAACCATTACTGTGCAGATGTCTTGAGCCAGTGCCCCAGGGAGAGCTGCTTTTTCAACAGCTCATTCAATCAAAGCATTTTGCAGGAAGAAAACACCTGGTTGACAGAATCTGGATCAAATAGTTGGCATTTGATTAACATTTTAATATTTTAGGTCTTCACGGGGGCCTGGGTCTCTAGAAATCTCTGGCGGTAGTTTTCCCTTCA
Source organism: Spilogale gracilis (assembly GCA_004023965.1). Taxonomy (NCBI): domain Eukaryota; kingdom Metazoa; phylum Chordata; class Mammalia; order Carnivora; family Mephitidae; genus Spilogale; species Spilogale gracilis. The sequence goes on from PITA01010145.1 coordinate 1,923, forward strand.
CTTGTGACACACAGGCTACACTGGGCGTTCAGGCAAGTCACGGAAGCCTCATTCATTGCTCCGGCCCCTGTTCATTCCCCAAACCTGGGTTTCAGCTGGCTGAGCGAAGGTTGCTTGTCCAGTGACATAACCAGAAGCAGTTTGATGGGAGCTGGTTAAGAACCCAGGCCGGGGCTGCTGAGATGAGTGGGGGGCAGTCCTACTCGGAACGGGGAGCACTCCAGTTGTCCTTTCGTAATGTCAGTGCTAATTTGCAACTCAGGAACTTCGGCCTTCCTGAAGCCCAACGGAAATTAAATCTGTGTGACTCTGGTGTTTTTTGTCTTTGGTGGAGAACTGACTGAAGCTCACTGCTACGTTTTAGTTAATGTACTGGTTGGGTTTGTCATGACCACCATCAGTGAGGGTCCTGGTGGGTCCTGACCTCACCAGTCCTAGCAGTATTTCATCAGCTCTGACTTCCTGTTACGTGTATAGCGTCTTGTTACGTGTATGGCTCTGAAGGTACCACAGTCCACATAACAGAGGCCTCGCTTTTCTGGGGCTCAGGATCCAGAGGTAGATGCTGCCAGCAAGAAGATGAACAAATCGCCCCTCATAAGCCCCAGGCCACGTGCATAAATACACCCATCACTTTTTTATTTTTATTTTTTAAGATTTTATTTATTTATTTGACAGAGAGAAACACTACAGCAAGAGAGGGAACACAAGCAGGGGGAGTGAGAGAGGGAGAAGCAGGCTTCCTGCTGAGCCGGCAGCCAGATGTGGGGCTCAGTCCTGGGACTTCGGGGTCATGACCTGAGCCGAAGGCACATGCTTAATGACTAAGCCACCCAGGCTCCCCTCCACCCATCAGTTTTTATCAGGTGTTTGACTCCAAGGTTTTCTGCCCCTGGCTTCCCATTTGCCATTTTTCCTGTAGAGCCTTGCAGTGAGTAAGGGCTTAGTAAATATTTATGTGAATACACAGCAGCTAGGGTTACATGTGTGAAGACCTGCAGAGGGGGTTTAGTTCACTTACTGGGTGGTTCTTCGTGGTGCACGCTGGCCACTGGGCTGGGACACAGAGCTGTTTTGGATGCCGGATCCATGGTCTCTCAGCCTCTCTGACAGGTAGACTTAGTGTGACTGGGGCGGGGTGGGGGGGAGCATAGAAGCCAAGAGCATGCCCTGGGGCACAGGGGGGCAGGGATGTAGCTCAAACTGGGAGCTTCCTGAAGGATATGGTGCCCAAAACTGAATGATTGGTGGCCACGGAAGAGAAGGAGAGAGTGTATTTCGAGCAGAAGGTCAGAAGTATGACAGCAGCATGAGGCATACAAGGGGCAGCGGGCCCTTCGGTGCCACTGTAGGGGTCAGGCCAGGGTGCCTGCTGGAAGGAGCTCCAGCACTGTCTGGGGAGGCAGTGCTGAGTTTTAAGTCTCACACCCGTGATTCTGGCTGCTCTGCAGTGACTGGCCTGAAGGGAATGAGAACAGAGGTGGAGAAAGGAAGCTCTTAACTACGGTAGTGGTGGCCTGTAGCCAGGAGTTAGTGAGGGAGTCTCCTTGTGGGTCTCACCAGGGTTCCAGTTCTTCAGGAAGCTGCTTTCAGAGCTTGGACCTCATGGTCCACTCGTGTCCTCTGTCCCCAGCTGAGCACCGTGCCCGCTTGCAGTGCATTTGTTCTTCCAGCAGATGGGACTCTCCCAGCTCCTGCTTGGATCCTCCTCTGTAGCTTTGTCTTGCCGCAGAAACCAGAGGTAGCCTGGGCCTCTCACATTTGCCTGAATCACTACAGCCCCTTCTGGGCACCTGCAGATCAGCCAACACAAGAAAGTTCTCCCTCTGTTCTCATCCTTCCTCAGTGGCCTTCCATCCTTTTCTCCAGTTTATCAATGCCAAGTTCTTAGACCACAGGGCAGCCAGGGGAACGAGGTGCTCTCCAATCTCATGGAATTGCTGTTGCAGTAGGGGAGACGGAGCATAAATCCGTAAATACCTAGTGTGTCTAGTGTGGTACTTCGTGTGAGAGAAAGTGTCTCTGCTTCACTGTGAGTGAGACCAGGCAAGCTTTCTTCTACAGAGTATAGTGTGTGTTTAATTAAGTCTACAGTGGCTAGGCCTCGCCTCTCAGGCTAGAGGTTGTTAGAGAAAGGACAGAAACCCTTAAGACAGGCTTAAGCAAAAATCAACATTTGTTGGCTTAACTGAAAAGTCAGTGGGGGTGGGGTTAGCTTTGCGCTGGGCTGGACCCAGGGCTTCCAGCAATGTCTCCAGGATTCAGTTTCCTCCTCCATCTGTAGCTCTGCTTCCCACTGGATCGACTCTGGTTCAAGGTCCCTTTTGGTGACATGAGACTGCTCGCAGCCCCAGGGTTACCTCCCAGCAGCCCTGCAGCCCCAGCAGAAACAGCACTCCCTTCCCCAGTAACTCCAACGAAAATCCCATTCACTGTCAGTAGCCTGGCCTTATTTCCATGCCATGGTGTCCTCTGGGGTAGGAATACGGAGTACTCTCCTCCTTGGACCTAGAGCCAGGGATGAAGGAAGGGTGATTCCCTAAAGAAATGGGGGACTGGGGGGATGCTGGGCTGGGAGCTCCGCCCCGTGTGCCTTCACTCTTTGCAGCTGGCTGGGAGTCAGACACAGAAGTGAGCTTGAGGCCTGGATCTCCTGCAGTGCCAGAAGCTCTGAGGGCTTCCTGGCCGGAGAGATGATGTGGATTCCTCGCCGCTGTCCAGAGTCCCTCCTGCATTCCTTTGCTGACATTTAAGGTCTGGCACAGGCACTTTCATTCCCTCCTTTGACTGGGTTTGGGCAGCAGCACCAGTCCCTGTACAGGGAGAGGGAATCACGGAGGCCTCGTCAGTGACCCTTGAGCCCGCCACCCTCCTCCCCTGTCGTACTTTGGTCTCATACAGGTCGTTCGCCCCAGTGTTTGCTGTGAGTTGTGCGTGGTAAGGACTCACGGTCAGTCAGACTCAGGGACGCAGGTGCTGCTTGACTTTGGTGTGCGTGGTGGAGGGAATGGCCACCATCAGTGGACTGCTGCCCCAAAGTCAAGACCGGCGTCTGTTCTGCTTCTCCAAGGAGTGGGAATCTGGTGGGTTGGGAGTGGCACCGTGTCCTTTCAATTTTCTCAGTCTTGGCCCTCTTTTTCCTCAGACTTCCTCCCCTCCTCGGCTTTATTGTGGGTGATCGCCATTCCCTCCTAACTGGTATGTCCATATCACCTCCTTCCCCAGACTGTTCTCTCTTTGAACCTGAACCCAGTCCCTTTTACAGCACTTCCCCAAATCCTCAGCATGGTGATCATCTGCCCCTAGGATCCCTGTTACTTTTATAAGCTGTATTTTCATACCTGCTGCTCCCTTCTGGGCTCTTGTCTTTGGACTTCAGCAGCTACCTCTTCTCAGGGACATTTTTCTGACTCTAGACTAGCCACTCTGACCAGCTCCTCACACAAGTGCGCTTACAAACCAAAGACTCTCTCCACTTCCAATGAACTGGGTAAAGCTGTGTGTGAGTGCAGGTTCCTGGTTGTCTTGGCTTCGCAAGACTGAGGGCTCCATGGCAACAGAGCAGTGCACTGCTCCCCAAATTCATGATCTCCCCTTTCCATCCACTGTCTGCTCTCAAGACTTTGAATGCTGTGGACTTTGGGGCCCTGGGCACACCCCATAGGATGCATGCGTGGACCTACCTCAAGGCAGTGAGGCAGGGAGCATTTGGACCTTCCGCAAGGGGGACGGTCGTCCTCCTCCCGAATTCCCCAGCTGGCAGCAGGGGCAGGTGGTAGAGGGCTACAGATTCGGCTGCCTGGATGTGGGATTGCTTGAGAACAACAGGTAGCACCACCGGGGGCTCGTCATGGGACAGAACATTTCAGGGTTTCTTCCTTCAACAACTGTGCAAGGTGGACTCAGATTTTTTTGAACTCCTTAAATTCTTTTTTTTTAATGGGTAATCTCACTTAGAGATCCAAGTGGAATGTCCAGTGAGACAATCAGGGTAAGCTCTCCGAAGAGCGTGAGCCGTGTGGGCAGAGGTGGCAGTCTGGTTATCCGCAGGCCCCCGCTGGCCTAGAAATTCAAAAAGCCTAAACTGGTCTCCAGCGTTTGAAATTGGGGAGATGCCACATCAAGGTCTGCCATCTCTGTGCCTCATTCCTGCAAGGCCACAGTTGGTGGCACTGAATGGGGGCAGCACATCGGATGCCTTGCAGCCTGCTACACTCCCCGCCACTCTCCCTCAGCCACGGACGTCTTTGAAACCTTTCTCTCGGTGTATAATAGACACCCAGAAGAGTACACATACCCTAACATTAGGTGTTGGGTTTTCACAAATAACACACCCATGCAGCTATTTCAAGAAATCGTTTTCTAAGTGGTTTGATGTTCTTTGGAGTTACTAGTTTTATATTGGGGTTTTTGTTTTTGTTTTTAACTTATTACAAACAAATGTAGCTTTGTTTACTGTATGACTGTAGTGTTGGGGGGAAAAAAACCAATTTTTCTTTTTGCAGAAAAGCCTGCCATTGCTCCGCCCGTCTTTGTGTTTCAGAAGGATAAAGGACAAAAGGTAAGGGGCCGGTCTGTTCTCTCTTCACCTGATTACTCTGATTTCTTTTCTCCCAGAGGGCTCTCCCAGGTAACATGGCCAGCGGCGCTTCTGTCTTTGGAGCCACCACACAGAGTTTGAAGGGATAAGGTCCTGTGGCTTTAAGTTACCAGGGTGAGAGGTTAAGATGGCCGTGTGTGGAAAGGGCTCAGAAACTTTGCTTTTAACAGTGGCAGAAAGACACTTTCTAATTCCTAATGCTGCCTTTTAGAAATAGTGTACATTAGGAAGAGTAGGAGAGAAAAAGTAGAAGAAAGAGGGGAGGGAAGGAGGGAGAGTAATGGTGGTTAAGGGGGAAGGCAGGACCTTTAAAGATTTTAGGGAGATATTCTGGCCCCCAACCAACTTGGCATAAATGCATTTAGAGTAATTATTAGTTGGCTTGCATTACGTATTTACCATCCGTCTTTGTTACTTGTTGCTTCCTCCTCTTGGATTTTAAATGTCTTTGTTGCCCTGAGGGAAATACCTTGCCTAACTCGCAGCAGTGAGGTAGCCACTTGTGTGGCAGTAGCATTGCGACATCACGTGCTACTGTTTACCTGGAAGTTGTTGATTTTTTGACAAATCAGTGCGGAGGGTCGGGGTTATGTCCAAAGTTAGTTGCTGTTCTGTGGTCGATGCTTCCCAAGCTTTTATGAGGACTCTTTGTCCAACAAATGGATGGGCCCTCCCATCCCTGCCCCAGGACAGCAGGTAGAACGTAATACCCATTACAAGATTTCAAGAGTGAGGGACCAAATTGCCATGCCAGCTTTGGTGTGTTTTGAAGTTCGTTTGCATCTTGTTGATAAGAACAGCAGTTTGAGAGAGTGCTCTGGTAGTTCCCCAGTCCCCGGCAGGGTGGCCAGCTCTGAGGTTGGGGGCTGCTGGCCTGGCAATTTGGGACTCCTAGCAGCTCAGCTGCTGCTCCTAGACCACCCCATTCCTCGGTCTGAGAAGAGAGGCCAGACTTCTGTGTGGCCCACATTGTCCTGGACTGCATTCAAGTGCTGTGCCAGGAAGAGAGTGTGTGTGTGTGCAGGGGGAGCACGAGGGAGAAGTGGCTGCCCAACCCCACCAACACGAACCCTCTTTCAGCATACCTTCTGTGTGAGCCAGGCTGATCTGCTAGGCTTACTCTCACATTAAACTTTCCCATTGTTAATTCTTTTGCTAAAGAAAGACTCACAGCACAGGAGGAAACATTCTCCCTGTTTTACCTCAGTTTTCCAGGTGGTAATTTCAAGACACTTTAGCCTCTGTGGTCTCTTCTCCTTTGGGCCCTGACTGATACATATAACTTAATTACATGTGTTTTTATCATTTGTCTTTTGGAGCTTCAGTCACTGTGAAGGGGCTGATGTCCATGTTCAATTTCTGTTTTAGATACGAAAGTTGCTTCTCTCCAGATTTTCTAGAATTTTGAATTTTATTATGATCTTTTGAGCCACTTTTATTTTTTTTTAAAGATTTTATTCATATGACAGAGAAAGAGAGATCACAAGTAGGCAGAGAGGCAGACAGAGAAGAGGAAGCAAGCTTCCTGCCAAGCAGAGAGCCCGATACGGGCCTCGATCCCAGGACCCTGAGATCATGTCCTGAGCCAAAGGCAGAGGCTTAACCCACTAAGCCACCCAGGCACCCTTGAACCACTTGTAAACAGGTCAGCAAACTAATAAGACCGGTCATCACCTCCTGTTTTTATAAATAAAGTTTTATTGGCACACAGCCATGCCCACCCGGTTCCCAGGAGCAAAGGCTGCTTTCCTGCTGTGACAGCAGAGTGAAGTAATTTGGATGGAGACATATGGCCCACAGAGTCAAAAATTGTTAGTAGCTGACCCTTTACAGAAAAAGTTTGCCAACCCCAGACTTAAAACAAGTAACAGGAGTTAATAATTTTTTAAACCTGAGACTTTTGGACAACCAGCAGGACGAAACACTAAAATGTAATATTTGGCCGAATTTAAAATATTTTTTACTAATATTTTACTAATACTAAAATATTTTAAATTACTAATTTCCACGTGAGTACTGTTTTCACAGCTGAGATGGTTCTTGTCTGTTGCCTTGTAATTCAAAAGGCTAGCCTGAATGTATCACGTCCAAAAGGTTGGGGCGAAGTTGAATCAGAAGACTAGCTCAGAAACTGCTCAGGGTCATCTTAAAATGTGCAAATGTAGTTCTTATCAAAATATTGACTCACAGCCAGCTCTAAATGGGCTTCTAAAAATAACTGATCTCCAGATCTTCAGGGTTCTGCTCTTCAGGGTTCAGCTCTCCGTTCGTGTCGTGCCTCTGGGACAGAGCCGCCAGCAGGACGCAGGGAACCCATGCATGTTTCCAAAGGAGGAACCTCCGTAACTGTCCGGGAGGGCAGCTCTCTGAGCTGTCGGGTGGAGAGTGGCCAGGTGGAGACAGAATTTTCCTTTCTTTCTCTGCTGCTTAGGACAGCTTGGAGGTAACAAGCCACGTAGCCGAGACAGCCAGCTTTGTTTCTCCTCAGCTTTCCGATTCCAGGGAGATGGGCAGGCAGAGCTGCAGGGAGCAGCCACGGCACTTCAGGCAGAAACAGGAGTTTGAGCCTCCTTCAGGTCCTGTCTCTCGCCAGCCTCCAGCCCATTTGCCCCTCACCCTGCAGGGGCAGAGCAGGGAGCAGGCTGTACGTGCTGCTGTGGCTTGTTGCTCCTTTTCTCTTCAATATTTTGAAAATATTCGAGTCCTCAGAGAAGTTGAGTGAATGGTACCGTGGACACTTGGGTGTGCCCATCTGCTGTTTCTCCCCTAAATCCTTCTGTAGGTGGCTCCCAGGATGAGGGCCATTCCTCTCTGTGGTCCCACTGCTACTGTCACTCCTAAGAAAATGGTAGTGAAGTCAGAAATGTCCTTTAGTATGTATATATAGTCCATAATCATGTTGTCCTGTCACTGAAATGTCCCTTGCCTCTGTTTCTTTAGCCACTTCTTGATCCACAATGATCAAGAAGTCCCATTGTCAGCTGTGGGACCACCGACTTCCCTTTCAGTGAGCAGTCTCTAAACCGCCCAGTGGGCTTCTCTTCAGAGCTGGGGTCCCCCCTGCCAGGGAGACACTGCACAGGCTCCGCTATCATTACTGAGTCATGACTGAGGTAAAAGATTTGAAATCGGGAAGAAAAGAATGAAGCTGTTAACCCAGCTGTTTGGTTTTGGTTTTGGTTCAGTAGCAAAGCCTCATGGCGTTCTCTGTCTTTCCCATCCAAGGCCCAAGTTGCATTTATAGCAGGCTACGGATTGGTGGTGGTGGCCCACTAGAGGCATCACTTGGTCTCAGGACGGGTTGTCAAATCCCCCTGTTCCCGGTTAGAGAAGGTGGTGGTTGACGATTTGAACTCCAGTCCTGATGCCTAAAATCCAGGCCTGAGTCTGGCTGACGGTGCGTGATTGTCGGTCCTTCCTTGCAATGTTCTCACGCTTCCTCAAGAGGGTGCTCTTTGCGACCTGCTTGCATTATGCATTTCTGGTTTTAGTGGCAAACATCAAACTTTTTCTTAACTGCCTTGCAGGGAGACAGTTTTTTGGTTTTGTTTTTGTTTTCTTTTTGATGTAAATAGATTCCGAATCTTCTTAAAAGGTGGTGGTTCCATTGACTATGACAACTATTTCTTTCAGATACTTTATCTTCTAAAAGTTTATTCACCTGAACAGGTGAGGTCTCACTTGCAGAATAATGTCTGTTTGTGGGAAAGACAGAAAGCTGTTGCAGAAATGCTGTTGAGCAGGAAGGAAGGTGTCCCTGAAAGCGCTGTCACAGTATGTCTAGACCTACTTTCGAAGCTTATTGTTTTGATGTGACAAGCCTGTCCTGTGTGCACGCTTTTGATTTTGGATTTTGTCAGCCATGTGAATTTTAGGATGATGTCAGAGGCTACCAGAATCTTAATGTCTGATTTTAAAAAACACGTTGAATAAGTACAGGTCCTGTCTTGGTTCTCTAGAGCTTACTTTTCTTGTCCAGCAAAAACACTCAGACCCAAGTAGAAGGTGCTGGGATGGCATAGGTGTTTCCTTTGGTCCTGTGGCTTAGGCTTCATTTCGAGTTCAGTGCCACCAGGGCACTTGAACACTTACGCTCTAAAAGCAGGGGTTAAGAAAAGAAAATCCCATGTAGTTCCAATTAGAGATAGGCAATCTTCCATAGAGCTCTGGGTTTAATTTTTCTCTTATCGGGTGTTGGCGCGTAGACCGACCTTCATGTCCTGAGTAGGTTTGAGGAACAGCTTGAGAAGGAAAGCCTTTGTGTGTGTGTGTGGATTGCCCCTGGATAGGAAAAATTGATTTTGGTGATTTTTTTAGATGTATGGATGAGTTAACATTTTGTTTCTTTTGCCTTCCTCAGAATGTTTGAAAGTTCTCTTGAATCCTCTTTACAGAGTTCCTAGCATCCATCAGGCTCACCTTTAAGTACTAGACCCCAAGCCCTATCTAACAAGGGTTTAGTCACTTCACACTCAGAAGAAACATGGCCAGGTCTGTGGAAAGGGCAGCCACATAGCTCACAAAGCAAGAGAAATAGCTCCGTGTTGTGGACGATGCCAAGCAGGAGATTTGGGGACCAGAGCCCATCTGTTCCAGGACAGCAGCTTTGTAACCCATTCCTCAAGAAAGGAGTCTTGGCCACAGAGCTCGGGCCCGGGGCACCTGCAGAGTCCCGGGAACCACCTCAAAGGTGCCAGGGCTGTTGTACTTGCAAGGACAAAGACTTCCAGAATCAACTTTTTCTTGCCCTGGCTATTTTCTAAATACACCCTGTCAAGGTGTGTGGGGTAGACGTGGGAAAATCCTAAGCCAAGGGGCTCCTTCCTCCAGCTGAACTCCTACCCATGTGATACAAAACCAGAAAACCAGCTCTCCGTGTCTCTGCCAGCTGGTTGGGTCACCACACATCTGCACTCACTGAGGCAAGAAAGCATTGCCTTGATCTCAGATCTAAGCAGAACAAATTGAAAGGTGCTGGAAGCACTCTAGCAGAATACAGAAGCTTGTGAACCTTCTACGCCGCGTTTTGTCACTGTGTGCTATTCCAGGCCTGCCTTCTCCTCCTTAGTGGACAGAAATGGTGCCGAGGGCCAGCTTTCCTCATGAGTATTCTCCCAGAGATGGGTCATTAACCCCTAGGGACAATCAGACATAATCGCCCCTGCCTCCCCTCTGGTAGAGGTTCTGCCCCCATTTTGGTCACCACGTGTGGTGTTCCTCACTCACAGCCCATAAGCACAGTAGCTCCATGCTGCCTGTTCTGCAAAAGGGGGCCCAGGACTCCAGCAAAGTTAAACTGCAGCCAAGCCCATGTTCATTTTCTGTTCTTTCATTCGGGAGGGCCAGTTTTGTTGAGTAAAACAACAGCATGTGCCAGCTTTCTTGGCTCATCCTCCCAGGCAGGAGCTGCTGAAGATCTGAACGTCTCCAGCCCTTTGATCCTTGCCCACCCCCTGTCCCATGTTGCAGCCTTTATTTACATTGAAGGAAAATTGTCTTTTTTGCTCCCAGTCCTCTGCAGAGCAAAAAGACTTGTCGGATTCGGGAGAGGAGCCTCGGGGGGAGGCTGAGGCCCCCCACCATGGCACGGGTCACCCCGAGTCAGCTGGTGAGCATGCCCTAGAGCCTCCTGCCCCCGCTAGCGCTTCAGCCAACACTCCTGAAGCCCAGCTTCTTCCTTTCCCGCGAGAACTGGCAGGGGTAAGTCCACCTCCACCCAGCACTCCCAGGCCTGGGGGTCCCAACCCAGATCGGCCCCTTTCCCTTCGGGTTCCTCAGATCCAGACCCTAAACCACAAGCAGGTGATGATAACTGAAAAGGTGTTCACGATCTCTGCAGCTTCCTTTAATTCTTGCTGCCGAAAAGTCAGGAAAGATTGAGTGCCCTTTTACACTGAGACTCTCTGAATGGGAGAGTATGTATACATCCATAGCAAGAAGCTAATGCTGTTTTCTGAAAGAGACATGAGGGGTCGAAAGAGGGATTGAATGATGGGGTAGAACCTTCCAGACCAAATTCGACCCCCTCTCTGTCCTTCCATTTTTCTTTCTCCTCTCCCTGAATTTGGGCATTCAGGTTCAGTGTCTTAGAAATACCAGAAGCCCTGACTTCCTTGTTCTAGAGGAAGAGGAGGCATCTAAGGCAGACTGCTTTACAAGACCAATTGTGTTTGGACTGTGGTTAGGCTGTGAACTGCTTGTCTTCAATCAAAGCAGGAAGAAGAAAGGACTCTTCCTTTGAATCCAGAGGGAATCCCTTGAGCCCTTTATCTTTGTATTGAGAAGGCTTTTGAAGATTATAGGTGGAGAAGATTGTGAACTCTCGAGAACAAGAAATGTCTTAAGTGTTTGGAGGTTGATAAAATGGGAAAGGTAAACATTATCCTACATTCAGGATTGAAAACTCCATGTGGGTACCTAAGCCCTCCCCCATTCTCATGGCAGGGAAAAATGGCTCTCAGGCGAGGAAATAAGGGGCAGGGGCACTGCTCTGCACACCAGGCACTTGTCAGCCATCCAGGGCATCACAGTCCCAGACTTTAGTGATCCCTTGTGTCACATCATCAGTCCCCTGTGTTCTCAAGGAAATCATTAAAATTCAGTTACAAATTGGGACACACAGGAAGAAATGATGTTCAGCAAAGATGAGTTTGAAGACCAATTTTAACATTTTGGAGAGGAGTCAGTGTGTGGTGGGAGAAGAAGGAACAGTGTCTACCACGTGCGAGGTAGGAGTGACACAGTCCCTCGTGGCATACAAGTGGGTTTGGACCCAGTAAAGATTCCAGCCAGGAGGCACTCAGAGCAGCATGTTGGAGGGGTGCAACCCTCATGGGAGCACTAGAGCTAACAGAGCAAGGAGGAGGAGATGATCGCTTTTTCAGCTGGGGGCCAAGCAGCTCCTGGAACCTTCTCCTGAGTCGGGTATTATGAGTTATTGTGCCTTCGGCCTTTGCAAGCGCAGGAAATCATGTTCTCACTTCCCTGAGAACAGATGAGCTCCATGTGGATCTGCTCAAGAGGCTCCAAGGGCCTTTTGCGGCTGCCTGGTTTGATCAGCAAGCTCCCCGAGCAGCCTCTCACCGCAGGGGCTAAGGGTTTTCAGTTGAGAGTAGCAAACGGGTAGGTCACAGAGGTAGAGGCACCTGGAGGGTCTCACCTTCTGCTTTTGGCCTGGCCAGATGGGGATTTCTGAGACCTGGCCAGTGGGACTTGACTTCTCAGTTCTTCTGGACTTTGGGTCAAATTCTTTAATTCGAAGAAATTCAAACCATCCCCATCCAGGTTCTGCAAGGCCAAGTGTTAACAGCAGGGAACCTCAGGGTGGGTTGTGGGTCACTGCAGGAGGAAGTCAGGGCTGGGGAGAGCAGCTGATGAGTATACCAGCAGGGCGGCAACGGCCACGCACACGCCACACACACGTGCTCTGGTTTTAGCGCTCATAACTCTAGGAATCCCAGGTTCCATCGGAAGTCCCTTCAGTGCCACTGTCGTATCATTTGGTGACAGCTCTGAGCCAGCCTGGGCTCGCTCTGTTGGGCTTTCAGCACAGAACACTCTAGCTTGTTGCCACTGACTCCCATTAACTGGCTTTCTTCAGCAATTGGGCTTGTTCAAGACAAAGTAAATGTTTTTTAGGTCAATTAGGGCATAAATCAAGGCACATGGAACCCGATCCCAGCTTCCTCTTGGGCTGAAGTGTTTCTTCGGTGAGCTAGGACTAGTTGCTTTTGCAGCCAAACAGCTTTGGATCTTGCCCCGTACCACACTGGAATTCAGGAAACCGCCCACCCTCACCCAGCCTCTCGCCCATCACGTTTAATCTGTTCTTTATTGCCTGATCCCTGGAGGGAATGTAAAGCTGCGAGTTATTAATAAATCGTGGCTCGCTGAATTGTTGCTTACAAAGGGCCTGCTCATCTTTCAGTCTCCCCAGACTCTGGCCATCGAAGACTCAGTACCGGGAACAAGCCTCTATATATCAGACTTCCTGGCTCTCAGAAGACAGCTTGGAGAAGACCAGACCACATCCAGATTAAGTTCTCTGATCTGGAGAAAGCAGGCAGCTCTGGGTGCTTGTTCTGACCCTGGCTTAAGTCCCCTGGCCTGAGGCTCAGGGCCTAAGCCCCCTGGAGCCTGAAATGTGTTTATTAGACCCACCAGGAAGCTTAGACAGGTTCTGGAACCAGAGCCCTGGCTGGATAGCTTCCCTCATCTTTCAGCTTCTGCACAGGATTTGACCCTCATTCTGCTCTTACCCAACATTCAGACCTTTGGAGGCAACAGCTCTTCTTCTTTCTTCAGTGTCTGCCTTTTTATTAAGAACTTCTGAGCTGGTCATTTCAGTAACAGAATAAACAGCATGCAATTGGCCTATAGTCCATTTGAAGACAAGGACAAATCAGCAGGCTCCTCCCTTGGTTGATTTTTCATCCTGGGCATCCATTTTTCTGCAGCCAGACAGCAGGCTTTATAACCAGTGAGTCCCTATTGAAATCACAGAGGCCCAGGCAGACCAAATGGGTATCTGGCGTGGTACCAGATATGGCGTGGTCTTTTCTGGGAAATCAAGGAGACCACGAGTGCTATTCATTCCTGCTTCCTCTCCTTGTGTGTCTGTGTGTCAGCTACTGGGACGCAGCTTCCAGCTCCATTCCTTCCCCTGGACTGGCCTAGCACCTTTGTCCTCTTTGAGGCCACACCGGGCAGCCTCGTGAGGGCTGTGTTCTTCCAGGGTCTGGCAGGGATGGGTGGGATCCTTTATAAATCCTGACAAATGTGACAATCATTGATTTTCACTGTTTCATCCTTTACAAAGAACTGCAGCTTCCCACATGTACAGTTCCAGGGTCCCATTCTGGGTTAGGCATTACCACATGTTTTGTACTTGGCAAGGATGTGCACACCTAACAGAATAAGTAGCTCCCCGCGAGGTTCCTGTGGTTCTGAGGAGAGGGGGCTCCCCCACTCCTGCCATTCTTCCCACCCGTCCCCAGCAGCCGGGATACAAAGGGGGCTTTGTATCCCCTATAAACCCACTTCACTCTTTCATGCTTTCTGACACCGGGGAAGTGGATTGAAGGATTCTCTTCGGGCTTTTTTCCTTTCTGCCTCCTTATGTACTTGTTGATTTGGGATATGTTTGTCATGGTGTCCCAAATGGGCACGGACCCCAGTGAGGCCTAGGTATTGTCCCGAAGCCCTAATCCTCAGAGAGGTGAATTCTGGTGTGGGAAGAGGCAGAGGAGGAAATGGGGCTTTCACACCTGCTTCTGCCCTGGCTCCTCCGCCAAAAGGAATCCTGGAACCCTTCTCTTAGAGTCTTCCTCACTTGAGTCCCCGTGCCGGTGGCTTTGGATGTGGACTTGCGGAGTCCAAGGGGTTGCGGTTGCAGGGCGCGCCCCCGCGTGTGTCCCAGGAGTTGTTCTCAGCTGAGCCGCGTGGCCGCCCTTGGCTTGGAGGAGGGTGGCCGCTCACCACTAGGCTGCCATTTGCACAGAGTGTGTGGGGGGCTGGCGTCGGCCTCATTCTGGGTTGGGGTGGCAGAAAGGGGAGTTGCTTCACCCCATACCTTTCCCTGTTTGGGGAGAAGACAGCACAAGCCAGCCACACAGCAGCCTCAGACCTTCAGTGCAGTGGGGGGAGATGGGTGGTGCAGGCAGCAGGCTTCTCCTCACGCTGGCCACTGTTGAGGATTTCGAAGAGCCGTCGTATCCAAAGGCAAGCAGAAATGACTTCCTCATACATTCTGTCTCCTTGCTTCCTTGTGCTAGCTCCTATTGAGGAAAGTTGCTGGCATTAGTTTCCTCACTGCTTCTGAGTTGGCTAGTTCAGACTGCACGGAGATTCCAACAGCTTCTGGAAGGTTCTCCCTGGTGGTTCTTCCTGTGTTGTCCTCCCCTAGCTTTGGCCTCTTAGCCTTTCCAGGACCAAGAGGCCAGTGGCATGCCTCTTAGAAGAGAGTTGGGGTGTGGGTTTGAGGGTCTCCTGCATCTGAATCTTGTCTGGCCAGGCACTTTTCTTTTCCAGGTCACTGAAGGGGCTCCATTTGCTCAGTGAATACATGGTGATCATCTTTTGTACACAGCATCCTGGGGGTTGTGTGCCTGAGCTGTGAGCAGGACAGCCAGACGGACACATTAGCTCATTTCCAAATGGTACACAAAGCAGGGTGGAGGCCCGAAGGAGGCTGGGCAGTGAGGTGGGGAGGGGCTGCTGCTGCTCGCTGGGGGGTAGGGCGGCGGGTGAGCGCGCGTTCCCCTGGAGGAGGCTGGGAAAGGCCTTGGCGAGGCCACACTAAGCCGACCTGCAGGAAGTGCGTTCCCAGCCTTGCGGGTGGCACACAGAAGGAATGTTGAGGCGGGAACAGTGTTGGCGTGTTCGGAAAACAGGAGGGAGACAGCAAGGCTGCAGCGTGACAGCAGGAAGGGGTGGTTTTAGGACAGACAGAGGCGAACCTAGAGGCCTCAGCTCCTGGTCTGGGCCCACTTCTGGGGAGGCAACCCTAGCACTCATCAAATTCTAAAGGAAACTCATTCCTGGGACATTTGGGGTGTTGGCATAGATAAGAAAATTACATGTTATTAGGAGCTCCAAAATACACAAAGCAAAAACGGGCAGAACTGAAGGGAGAAGAGACGATTCAGTCAGTCTTAACAGAGCTCAGCACCCTGCTTCAGTAGTCGGTAGAGCATTGGGACAGAAGACGGGGAAGACAGAGGGCCTGGACAGGACCCTAAACCCATGTAGCCTAGTGAGCTGTCTGCCCAGGAGAACGTTGAGGGCACTGTGCCGCAGAGCGCCTGGGACATCCTCCAGTTGAGACACACCATTTGCTAGGCCACAAAACAAGTTTTGATAAGCTTAACTGAAATCATGCCAGGGTCTTTTCCAACCACAGCAGAATAAAATTTGAAATCTGTAGATTTCTGGAAATCGCACACGTGGAAATGAGCCCAGCTAGCCAGCGGGGCAAAGGGAGGGTAGGTATGGAGGCCTCTTGGGTTGAGGTGGTGGAAGAACACCCTTTTCGGAAGATGGGGTGTGAAGAGCTTTCAGGGCCACTGACAGGGTAGCACAGGGACCCATGCCTCAGCGGCTTCTAAGGCCCACAGAGGGCTGCGATTTGTGAGCTCCCGCCATGGGTTGAGAGCCCGTGCCCTCCTGGGACTCGAGCTAGTGGGGACCATGGCACAGGTAACACATCAGAGCGAGAGGGACAGAGGAGTACAGGGGGCAGGGCTGAGGGGGTTCTCATGTGAGAAGCCAGGGAAGAGCAAGCTCAGGGAAAAGAAGTCAGCTGATGGAGCAGTGTCTGCAAGGCCGTTTCCAGATCCCAGAAGTCGCTGTCAAAGCAGCAGATCTCACGGGATCTGAGAGGCCGTCGCGTGTGGGGTTGGTGCAGCTGGGATGCTTACTGAATGACAGGAGAGAGGCCAGGAGCCATGGGACCGGAGGTGAGTGGGCCCAGCCACTGTGAAGAAATAGGAAGGAGGTACTTGATGACTACCCATCAGTGATGTCCCCCAAGGAAGGGGATGGTCCCCAGAAAAAAGGCCTGCTGTGTTTCTGGCTTGGCTCTGCGTTATCAAGATGCCACCCCAGGCCCGGACCCAGGGAAAAGAAAGCGCTGCCAGAGTATGAGTCTTAGCAACACCCCTAACCCTTAGTCCTGGGCTCAGGAACCTCTTAACACCAACTCAGGTCCTGCACCCTGACCCCTCATCTGACTGCCCCAGGGATATGACTCCACATCCTGACTTCCCCAGGGCATAACATCCAACAGAAGCGAGCTCGCTGGGATAGCAGCCCTCCCCCCCAAGTTCAGGTGTCAGCCTTGGCTGGGTGTCGGGTCTGATGGAGGGCTGCCTCACGTGCTTATCTCACTGACCCCACCCACCATCCTGCAGCAGAGGTGCTGGCACCCCCATTTCCCAAGGAAGGAAACAGAACAGAAGCCTAGACGAGTGAAATGATTCGCCTGAGGTATACCTTTAGGAGGTGTCAGAGCTGGGAGACGTAAGCTCTGGCGGGCCTGCCAGAGGGGTTGAGCACCTTCACACTCTCTTCTCGTGGTCTCACTGCTGATTAGTGCCCAGCTGGGGCCTGGTGGTACGTTTCACAGTCACCCCAAGAACTGTTGAACCCCTGTTGTGTTAGGAGGGGTTTGTTTCCCAGGTACTTTGGATGGCCTCCTCACAGCCTTCTGATCGCCCAGTGCAGGCGTGGGGACAGCAGTCCTCACTGTTTCATAGAGGCTTGCATTTCTGACTCAGACCCAAGTTGTTGGCCCACTCGGGAGGAGAGAGTTCAGGTTGGGATCCTTTTCTCTCTCTGTCTCTTAGGTCAGGGCCCACAAACTCGGCCTCTGTCCACAAGCTAAGATGGTGGAATATGCACGCGGCCCTTTATGGTGAAAGTGCGACCCAGGGCTCCAGTCGGTGCTCACAGCCCATTATTTGCGTTATTTAGGGCAGTCGCTGCGTTTCCACCCTGCAGCTTGCAGAGCACTTTCCCAGGCGTGCCTCCTTTAATCCCTAGCAGCTCTTCTAGGCAGGTGGTCCTCATTTGGCTAAACTTGACCCCTAGGGACTTTTCTGAAAATAAGAAAATTGGCTCCTCTGCTTGCTCTCATGGAAGTGCCCCAGGAGGAGTGATGTTCATTCACGCCTGCTTGCTCCTGGCTGCTCAGTTCCGAAGAGTTGCAAGTCTGTGAGGGATTGGATATTATCTAGGGGTGGGAGCGGGCTCATCTGAAGGCTTCTCTATGGCTAGTTGTTCACAGTCTAAAACTAAAACTAAATGTTGTTAAGGAGGATATTCTTCGGCCATCTTCTGTCTTAGCTTGTGATATCTTGATAGGTGGTGTGGTCTGCCAAGTTGTTATGTTGGGCGATTGTGTTCTGAACACTTGGCAGCGACTTAGGTCCAAGGCATCAAAGTTCACTGTGGCTCTGGACGTAGTGGTTGTCCACCTTGAAACGGTTCCACAGCGTGGAACAGGCGAGGCCAGGGAGTGGCAACTGCCACGGTCCGATGTTAGGCCACTATTTTAAACAGTCCTGCCCTCCAGAGTGGAGTGGGTCACTTGCCAGCTCTTGGCAGGATGAACTTCAGCCAGATAACGTTTTGCTGTGCTTGAGTTGGGGGGTGGCACGCAGTTAGCTGTGACCTGTGGGGAGACAGAGAAACCAATCTTTGTGTGGTAGGTGCGTTCTCAGCCTTTAGGAGGACTCCTCAGTCTGTGGCCTGGCAGACACAGAGGGTTCCTAGGAGGATTTTTGAGCATTAGGTTGAAAGTCCTTCTGCATCCTGGGTGCCTGAGCTCAGGGAGGTGGCCCTCAGCGCTGCATTTCAGGATCCATTCATGACAGAAGTCAAGCTGCTGGGTGCTGGGCAGTGCGGCCCTTTCTTACCGCCCTGCCATGTGCTCTCATTTCAGAGGCCAACTGGAGGCTCCAGCCCCGAAGGTGGAGAAGGTGAGGAAATCTCTAAAACGTCTCATTCTCTTTGGTTGTAAAAGTGAAGCAGCCTGATTTTTCTCCTCCTCCTCATTTTCTGTAGATTCCGACCGAGAAGATGGAAATTACTGCCCTCCCGTCAAGCGAGAAAGAACATCCTCCTTAACCCAGTTCCCACCTTCACAGTCAGGTAACCGTTGCAAACTATTGGCGATCCATGAGCACGTCTGTGCTGATGAGTCCGCCGTCCCGCTGTGATGCCTCACACTTGCAGACTCTCTCCTGCCCACATCCAGTTAGAATCAATCTGACACTCGGTCTCTGTCGGGAATGAAGCTGGAGGTGCCCCCCTCTGGAATCAGTGACACTTGATAGAGGGTCATGACCTAGTGGACTAAAAGAAGTTGCACCAAGAAATGGTCCCTCTGAAGTAAAGGAAAAGGACTGTCTATCCTATTGGGGACTCTGGCCATTAATTACATGTCCTCCATCCCAGGTTTGTGGCTGTCTCTCTAGACTGAAGGTGTAGGAAGCAGGAAGTAGAGTGCCCTCCTGAGCCTTCAGGCTTGTGCCTAGAGTTTGGCAGTCTGGTTGAGAAGCACAGACACACACACACAGTACATATCGAACCAAATGGCCCCCAAACACACTTGGGTAATGGAATGCCGTGAGCTCCCAAAAGAGGACGGCTTGGTGGACCCTTGAAGAGTGGGCCACTAGCCAGGACCCTGTGGAGGTGGCTGGGCCCCGAGGGTGTGGAGGCTCTGGATGGGGGCCAGCAGACCAGCCCGGGGGTTTGTTGCAAAGACCGGTGCAGCAAAGAGGCAGTTTCCCAGGGTCAGGAGAGGTGCTGGGGCTATATTGGGGGAGGTTCTGTGAGCCCTGGGGACAGCCTTGCAGATTCAAATGTAAACACTGCCTCAGGGTTCGCCACCTGTCCTCCCCATCTTGACTTGGTCCCCTCCGGCATCGTCCATCTTCTCAGTCTTGGCTCTAGTGCAGACTTAGAGACGCACATACATTCAGCGAGGATCTCCAATTACCCTACTTGGCGTTCCTTCTTGGGAGGTTCATGTAAAGCATTTTTTTTATACTTGTGAACCTAACGGATAGCACTTTAAGGGATGCCCAAGAAGGCTGTTTCTGCTTACAAAAGTGATATAAATGTGACAGGAAGGCACCACGTAGAGGTCCTTTTGAGAGTCTCCCGGCAACACACTGGATTTCCCTCCTGTTTCCCTTAACACTCATGTGGACATTGCCTTTCTCATGACTGCTCGAGACCCTCCTGAATGGATGCACTGTCCTTTGCTAAGCAGGCCTTAAGGAGCCTCCTTTTCTCTCCTGTTGCATGGGCGTTCCTGTGAAACAAGGGAGCCCCTGCTCCCTGATCGATTATCTCTTCCCATTCACTGTGCCCTGCCAAGCCATACCCCGTGACAGAAGGTACAGCGGAGAAGAGTGATTTGTGCTATGGCCATAGGCTGCGGGGACAAAGGACAGCCAAGCATTGCCCTTCTGCTCTAGCACACTGGCATAGGAACTAGTCAGCTCTCGGTCACTGGGGATGGAGACAGGAGCAGAGCCGGTATCTTGGAAGGCATGCTCTGTGCCCTGCGTTCTGGTTCTGCTTAGCTGTGTTCTGTCTACTCGGTTAGTTCTTCAGCTCTGAGGCTCATTGCGTTATTGCCTGGCCCACACCCAGGGAAGCAATGGAGAAGTATAAAGTAAGGTCCCAAACAGGTGAGGGGACAGGGGTGCAGCCCACCAGCGAGCCTTTGGCAGGTGACAAGGAGCAGGGCCTGAGGCTTGGAACATCTGGTTCATTCTGCTTCCCTCCTGGCTGCTCCCACTGGGGCCTGTGGTGCCAAGAAAAAGCCAGGGGAATGAGGACAAGACTGGCAGCCACGGTAGACCACAGCATCTAAAGGCCCGGTTCATAGTGCTGAGTCCCCTGCAGTGGGGCTTGGAGATGGAGTCTTTCAGGTGGGAGAGGTGATTGGGTGCATGTGTGCCCTGCCTACTCACACTGTTTTTCCTCTTGTTCCCTTCCCTGCCTGCACCTCCTTGTCGACAGTATCAAAAAACAATGTTTTTATGCCATCAACCTTCTGCGAGCCATCTGCAGGCAATTCTGACTCAGAACCAGGTGAGCCCTCATATCCCTTTGCCTTTTACTACCAGTCACTGGGGGTTTTCCTGGGATGAAAAGCAGTTGATACTGTAAAATAAGGTCTTAAACAGGAACAGGCAATTCGAAAACTGGATTTTTTCAGTTCCTAAATGTTTTCCCAAATCTTCAGCTCCTAGATTTGGAATCCAGTGTGAGGCAGGGTTCATAAGCCCTTGATTTTTTGTTTCTGCAGGAGGGCTTGGTCACAAGGAGTCTCTAAGGTGTTGCTTGGTTTGTTGTTGTTGTTGTTGTTGTTGTTGTTGTTGTTTGGTTTTTGTTTGTTGTCAAAACCAAAAAGCAACTATAAAGAGGCGTATTACTCATTTTTCAAAATTGCACACAAGTAATACATTCATATCACATTTTTAAAAAGGCAAATGGGAAATACACAGTGTAAAAGAAACCGCCTGCCCCTTTCCCTCTCCCTCTCCCACCCCAAGGTAGCTGCTCTGAGGTGGATGGAATTTTCCAGACCCCTTTTCTATGCATTAGAGTCTCACATTAATCAATATTACTTAGACCTGTTCAGATAAATATGTAAGCATATTTAATCACAGCTTTAAACCTTGAAGGAAAGTAGCTTACTCCCCTCTGAAGACTATGGAGCCTTCCTTTTTTGGTCTTTCGCTAGAGATCCAACTCCAAGGTTTCCTGAAAGTTTCTCCCACGTGGCTAAAATTCCTCATAAAAGATTTAATGAGCAAATTCAACTACCCGAATTCTGTAACCCAACCTGCCTTATATAAATTCACTGCCAACTTCAAAAGCATTGCAAGATAAGTCATACCCTGGTATGAGGGCGATGTTTTTATAACTTAGGGGGTTGATTCAATAGCACCGTTTCAAACAATAGAATTAATTTAGACTCTGAAGGAAACTGTTTTGCGCTGACCCCTTCACTAAGTCCTGCGGAGTTTGGTTTGTCAGAGGCCTTGGAAACGCCTGGAGTGCTGGCTTGTTAGGGAGGCGTGCTATGAACTGGAGGGGTGGTGTTAGCCGACGTGTTCCTGTTCTGGTCTAGGGGACCAGTCTCTGCGTCTAGAGGTGTGTCTAGATCTTCTTGTGCTGTCAGTTTCCATTACAGATCTCACCAGCATCACCCCTCATATCTGTGAGTGTGGCCTCACTCCCCTCTCTTGCTCCACAAAACCTTTATCCTGCAGCACTGAGAGAGCAGGGCTGCCTTGAGAAAACGGGGGTTCCCAGGCCTGCTGAGGGGTGCTGACCAGGAAGTGCAGCCTCGCTTCCTGGTCCCTGAGGCAGGGTGGAGTCATATCAGTCCTCTTCTGTCCTTGCCTGCCTGCCTTTCTTTTGTTTTTTAGCTTTAATTGAGGGGGGAGAGAGGAAAAGGGAGATTTTTTAACTGATGGAAGAATTTTATAAAGCACTTCCTGTCCCTTTGCCCATTTGATTTTCCCCAGTTGTCCCAGGGATGTCCTCCTTCATAGCAGAGAGGTCAGTCAGCTCCTGGATCATGTACCCATATCTCTCTGTCCATCTGGAACACTTCCTCATTCTTTGTTTGATGTTTATGGCCTTGAAGATTACTGGCTGATGATTTTGGAGACGTTTTCCTGTCTAGGTTTATCTGGTGATCCCTGGTAGTTCTGCCCAGGTAGTGCCTTTGGGGCTAGAATTCCACTGAAATGAAGCTGTGTCCTTCACCCTGCACCGTCCCGGGTAGCACACGGTGCTTACCAGTCCTGGTACCTGTGGGGCTGATTTTGCTCACTGAGTTAGAGTGGGCTTTGTCAGTTTCTGTGCTGTGAGATCATCCCCTTTTGTTCTGGAGAGAGACTCTGAGATGTTATGAAAGCCCATTCCTCTCACTATTGCCCTCCAATATCCGCCTCCACCAAGGTCCTCTTGCTTGGATTAGTCAACTCCACAATCGATCGCCACAGTGCCTGGGGTGTTCTGCCCTCACTGTTCTTAGTACGCTTAATTGGCATTCTGTAAGAGAGCGGTCCTTCCTGCCCGCTTAGTCCCTTGTTATATTATACAGCAAGATGGATGCATGGATTTCTGCTTTAGTCAGCAGCTTGTGTTCTGTTATTACTAGTACAGAATTTCTTCACTATCGTCCCGGATTTGGCTAACGGGAGTCCCACCAAGCAGGTTCATGTGTCCTTTTACCACAGTTCATTATTCTTTTAAGCATTTTTTTGTGTGTCCTAACAAGAAGCTCCAGGCTCCTCCTCATCTCTCACAGGGGTCCTTCTCAGAGGGGCCCTTCTTAGTGGAGAGTGGTCTCCAGAAACCAAGACCTGCATGCCAAGCAAGCTCACCGCCATTGGACTGTCACTGCACTTGGGCCCCCTCGGTATCGAGATGGGGACACGCACCCCTGTACCTATGCACGTACCTGTGTGTACACATACATGCATTTCTTTGTCTGTATCTGTCTGCATGTGCAGATTACCCGGGGTTCACATGTATACTGTAACCCAGCGCCCGCAGGGTTCACCCGAGCCCTGCTTTGGACTTCTACCTCTCTCTGACAGAAACCTGGCTCCCTTTTCCATAGCGCATGTCCCCATCGCTCTAGCCCCCCTCCTCCCACCTGCCCTGGTGCTACCCTTGCCCCTGCCCAGCCCCCGCCAGGTTGTCTCCTCTTAGAGTCTTTTCAACCTGTGGCATAGACGAAGTTGAAGTTCCCTTGGGGATGAGCAATCCTTCCGGCAGACATCGCTTGGGGGTCTTCCCAAGGCAGGACAGAAAGCACCCTCGAAGGAGCCCACTTGCTTTAGACGTGATTAGGAGGGGGGCGGAGGCTGCTTCAGAGGGAACCACCTCTTACCCCAGTGAGCTCTCAGCGGGGCACGTGTGTGCCCTCAAAAAGACACAGGTACAGTTGCTCATGTACCCCAGTGACCCTGCCATGTGTGCTAAGGCTCTGGCCGTCAGCCACAGCTTTTTATTGCACCCTGGCCGTGTTGTAGGCAAAGTGAGTTTTCTGAGGTCATGAAAAGAGAGTGTGTCTATTTTGATAAAGATGGGGACTGCAGGCAGGCCAAGGCTTGGCTGCCCTCAGAGTACACCTCCCTGCTGCCTCAGGCTCCTTCTGTCTCCAGTCCTCAGTTACCATGACAGGTGTGGCAGGCCTTGCCTTCTTGTCCGTCACCTGTTGACTGCAGCATTCAGCGTGATTGCTTGTGTGTCTACAGGGTGGGCCGGGTGCCAGGCCCCGTGCTAATGGGTGCTCGGTGGCAGTGATCATCCAGGCCTGTGCCCCCACTGGTCTGCCTCAGCTGGCTTCGATGGTCAGTTGCTGCCAGCTTTGCTTTACACAGGGTAGAGAGGTAGAGATTGATTGGTAGCCACGACGTAAGCATTGCACAGCCAGCTATAAGGCCTTTTAAAAATTACCTCAATTGTGGGGCACCTGGGTGGCTCAGTTGGTTAAGCGACTGCCTTCAGCTCAGGTCATGATCCTGGAGACCCGGGATCGAGCCCCACATCAGGCTCCCTGCTTGGCAGGAAAGCCTGCTTCTCCCTCTCTCACTCCCCCTGCTTGTGTTCCCTCTCTGGCTGTGTTTCTCTCTGTCAAAAATTACCTCAATTGTGAATTTCATCTCAATTTTTTTTAATGCTTGTAAATTGCCAGTCATCTCCTGAATAGTCCTGAGCTTTAGAAATGCAATTCAGTATTTCTCTCCTAAAAAGGAACATCTAACAGCATGTCTTCCTCTGCATCTGTGGTGTCTGATTCTCCTGAGTGTGGCTTTTATGACCCCTCTTCTGTGGGAGAGACCCCCAACTCCACTAACACAGGCTGTTGGAAGCCTGGTGGACTCAACTCCTTCATACTAACTAGCAGTGACAGGTTTTGTAATTCTGTTTCTGCCCAGGGAGAACAGTTTGGCCAAGCAACATGTAGGAAGGCGGCTTTCCTGCTTCATTGAGAATTCTGATTTGACTTTGTTTTAGGCTTCTGAGTTTGGTCTGATAAGTCACTTTTGTTGTTTTAGTGTGCAGTTGGTTGGTTTTACTGTATTCACAGAGTTGTGTATATCCACCGTAATTAATTTGAGATCATTCCATCACCCCAAAGATTAACCCCATCCCCATGAGCTGTCACTTACCACCGCCTTCCCCAGCCCCTGGCAACCAGGAATCCACTTTTGATCTGCAAGGATTTGCCTGTTCTGGGTGTTTCATATAAATAGAATCACGTACTCTGTGATCTTCTAAGACTCTTCCCAGCTATTTGTCTTTCTTCCAACGGTGTTATGTAGTTTTTGTTTGCTAAATTTATTCCCAAGTACTATTCTCTTTGGTGCTATTATAATGGAATAACTTCCATTTTTGGATTGTTATTGCTAGCGTATAGATACACACAGCTGGTATTTGTGTGCTGATCTTGTTTCCTGCGCCCTGACAAGGGGTTTTCAGATGAGTTGGACCTTTGCACAAAAGTGAGGTTGCCTGTGATGGCCCAGAATGCTGCCATCCGTGTGCCGCCCCAGGAGCAGCCCTGATCTGTTGGAGTCACGGGCTTTTTATGCTGATCCTTCCTGTCAAGGCAGATTAGACTGTTCCCACCCCCACCCCATTATGAGATAGGCCACCTCACCACCACACACAGATGACCAGTATGAACCAGTGGCCCAGCTGAAACCAGGTTTTGAGCCATTGCCCTGCTTCCTTCCCTTCTTGTCCTGGGCCTTGCAGTGTTCTCAGGAAGCAACAAGGTGAAGCTCTCCAGGCACAGCTGCAAAGAGAGCAAGCCTGCCGTCTGCCACCTTTGATCTTCCACCACAGAAAACGTGTCTCATTTCCTAGGCATCTGCTGGTAACACAGAGGCTTCTCCTTATTACATATGCGTCCTCTGACAAGTCTTCTAAGAAAGGGAGACTGGTCCCAGGGACCTTTATTGGCTGGCTCCCTGACATTCCCCAGGGCCTATGAGCTTAGCACAGCTCCTGGCAAGCTGCTGGGTCAGGCGGCCCTGGGGTGGACCAGCCTTGCACTCACTGTCACTTTTGTCTCTCACCTTCGACATCCCCCTCGTCTTTCATTGTTGCCACCTGGCCTGGAGCCAGCACTTCCTGCAACCCCCTGGCGCCTCCTCATCTAAGCTGCCTTATAACCTTGGTTGTTGAACTGGGCTTCTGTGTTTCTGTTTTAACTTGGAAACATTTCCCTGGTTCTCCGGGCTCATGGCCACTGAGGTCCAGACCATAGTCTTCCTCTGCCCTTGACCTTCTCAGCTTTGCTACTGCCCCCACCTCTACCTGCTAGGCAGGCCTGCTTTTTTTATCTTTTGTCTTGTGCTTATAGAGGAAAAGAGCAGTGGATTCCGGTTGAAACCACCGACATTGATCCACGGCCAGGCCCCCAGCGCAGGTAGGTGCCCGCCTTTAAGGAGGAGAGGGGCCGTCTCTCTCACACCCTTCCTGACTCTGCAGGATCTGCTGGCACAGCTGCGTCAGCAGCCCAGCGAGCATGCTCAGTTACCGGGCCCATGACCGCTGAAAGGCTGTTTTAAGGAGCCCATCAGACCAAGGAGATTCTCCCCATCGTGAGCCCTCCAGCACCCTGAGGAGGTGGGTGGGTGGCGAGAGAGCAGGCCTGGTGTGGGGCTCTGTGCCCAGCAGTAGCTCAGTTGGTTCAGGCCGTGTCTGCAGAGCACGCAGCCCCAGTGTGCCGCAGAGTAAGCCTGATTAGCAGAGTGGCCACGATGCAGTGGCGTGCCGCTGGGGAGCAGGGCCTGGCAGTGGTGCAGAGTTGGAAGCATTCCCTCGTGCTTCTTGCCCAGCTTGTGTTTGGCAGATGGCTTTTCTCAGCGTGGCCCTTTGAAAAGCAGGCGCAAAGGGCACTTTTATGTGAACCCGAGCAGAGCCCTAAACCCTGGGGGCTGCCTGTGGCCCTCTGCTTTCCCCACACCATCTGCGCTTGATCCTAGAGCCCGGCACTTGAGGACAGCTGGCCCTTGCTTCCCCCTGTAGCATCATTGTACTCACTGAGTTACTTTCCGGAAAGCCCCGAGAGCCAGGACTGGGCTGTGTGTTTCTGCCGTGAGGTTCAAGGGCCCCAGGCAAGCCGACCTCTGTTCTCAGGTCTGCCGAGCCAGAAGCCTAAGGAGCAGCAGCGGAGTGTGCTTCGCCCGGCAGTGTTACAAGCCCCACAGCCAAAAGCACTCTCACAGACTGGTAAGAAATGGCCCTGGTGCCCAGGCTCACATAGCAGGGTGTAGAGCCTTCCTGAAGTTGGCCCACAACAGCTGTGTTCGATACAGCTGACTGGCCATGTCTGCGGAACGCGCTGGGAAATAGAGGGCTGGGGAAACAATCCTTTAAGTCCGCAGTGAGCCCAGGGAAGAGTGAGCGAGGTCCCACCGTCTCCCTGTGGCCCCAGGCCAGGGTGACTGCCCGGCTTTCTGCACACACTGGCTTCAGAAAAGCTGGTCCCCCTCCCTCCCAAGTCTCTCCAGTCCATCCCAGCACGTTTGCCGACAAAGCTCGGCCCCGTGTGTCCGAGAGACTTGAAGGGTCGTTTTGGTTATGTGCGCAATTTCATCTGATTTGCCACCCATAAGGCCTCACGCTTAAACGTATTTCCGTGATCTCCTCACTGGTTATGGTGTTGAGTTGACCCTAATTTCTTAATATTAATGAGTTTTTCTTGTCTTCCTCTTGGTCTCCCCTGTAATTAAAAAATTCTTCATCAGAAGCAATCCAGCATCCCAAGTGAGGGAAATAGAATTTCTAAAGAATTTCAATGGGAATGCTTTTTTATAAGCTTTGCCAGCGGATTAGCCAGATTTCAAGCTCTGCGCATCATGTAATCTCAACTAGTTACAGGGAGAAGTGCATAGAATCAAGATGTTATGAGTAAAACTTGTGTTTTATAAGACTCAATTGTTCCTTATTCAACATTTATTCTTTTTGTCTTTTTTACCTTAATATCTCTTCTAAGTACACTGAAAATTCATATAGTCCTTTGTGGAATAAGCAATAAGATACTCTCACTTCTGTGAGGTTTTAATTCTGGGTTTGTTCGGGTTTTTTTTTTTAATGTAAGAATTTGTCATTTTCAGTAATGATACCAGATCCTTTTCTTTAAAAAGGAGAAATTACATGATTGGTGTAAATGGTAGAAGGGAGCTCTCGAGGTCCCACACTAAACCCCCATGACCCCCTTACTGTCCTCTTGTCCCTGCAGTCCCGAGCAGTGGCACCAACGGGGTCAGTATCCCAGCAGACTGCACGGGGGCCGTGACAGCGACTTCGCCCGACAACCCTGCACGGAGAAGTCCCTCTGATGAGGCACGAGCACTTGAGGTGTGTCTGTGCTGGGCAGGGAGCACGTGAAACATCTCGGGCTTCGCTCAGTGTGTGGACAGTTACCTGCTCGGAGCAGCGCCAGGGCGGGCCGGTGTTCAGGCTTTCTGGATTTGCTCAGCGGTGTGCGTGCGCAGCGGCAGCTCATGTCCGTAGTTGCTAGAATGCCCAGAATGGCCTGTCTGAGGTTCCAGAGCACTGCACTGCCCAGGCCCGGCACCTCCCCACGGCGGGTGGTGGGCTGCTGTGCCGGCGGGCGCTCTGCCCACTGGCCTCTGGGGAGGCTCTGAGGAGGGAGGAATGGCTTTCACTGGTGAGGTCTTATGCCATTTTATATGGAGAAATGTCTCCCCTCCCTGTTTCTACACCTGACCTGATTCGTATACATGGGCCCGTCGTAACTGAAGAAATCTACCGTGTGTGGAAGGCGGGGGGTCAGCTCAGCAGTTTTTTGTTTGTTTTCGGGTTTTGGTTTTTGTTTTTGTTTTTGTTCTTAGCGAAGTCTAAGGTTCTGGGAGGATTGCATAGGCCAAGAGCATGTGTTTTCTAGTAGTATTACATGGCAGCTGAAAAATGAGGGGCATGTTCTGAAGAGCCTGCGTGTGCGGGGGTGCAGAGGCAGTTGGACATGCGAGATGCAGCACCGCACCAGGGCTTCGGGGCGCAGAGCCGGGCTGCATGTGTGTGGGTATTTCTACTCGGCCGTTTGGCAGCTGAGCTGCTGCCTGAGGCTCTGTACCCTCCACCTCCCCGACGCCCCCCAGAGATGTTAGAGTGCGCATGGTGAAGATGATTGGCTACAACTCATTTTTAGAACGTCCCTGAGCGCCCGCCGTGCCCCCCCCAACCAGTTAGCAGAATTAAAATTAGGGACCATGTCTGAAGCCTGCTGCTGCCTAGAAACTTGGATGGTTAGGGTGGCCAGCACAGCAGGTCTGCTGCAAGGCCGTGAGCTGGAGGGAGACCAAGAATCGGCCTGGCCCCCGCCGCCTCCGGCGTCCCTGGGGATGCGAGGACAGGCTACGCCTGGGCAGCCCCAGCCACCCAGGGACCCGCGCCAGAGGAGACATGGCACACATATGGAACAGCGAGAGATGGCCCGTCTTGCTTCTCGGGGCTAACCTGTCACTTCTTTTCAGTTGTCGTCTTGTTTGTGTTTCTAACTAGGAGAAAGAGCCCCAGAAAAATGAGTCTAGCGATACTTGTGAGGAGGAAAACTGTGAGAAAAAAGAGCAAGTTGCACAGCAGGCGTTTGTGTTCGGGCAGAACCTGAGGGACAGAGTCAAGGTGTGTGATCAGAGGCCTGAATGAGCGCTTGCACTCTTGAGTCGGTCTGTTCGGCCTCCTCCAGGTTAAACAACAGGAATTCCGCTTTTCCTTACAGAGGGCGGGGAGGTGGAGACAAAAGACTGTGCCTGTGGGCTCATTGTGTGACTCGTGGTGCTTCCAGTGGCTTTTTGTTTTGCACGCCTTCCGTGCTGCACCGCTCCACTCCCGGCAGGCTCCCTCGTCCTCCCGGGAGCAGGAGACAGGGAGGCAACCGATCATGCCTGTCCCTGAGAACCCACATTTTCGTAGCAAAGGAGACAGTGCGGTCCGATGCTTTCAGCGTCGCCGGAGAGATTGTTGTTGCCTGACGAAACGGGTTTCTCTGTCTTAGCACTAAGCAACATTTAGACCAGTTCATTCTTCGTTGTTGGAGGCCTGTCCTGGCTGTCCGAGGACACTGGGCAGCCTCCCTGGCCCTCATCCTCTAGGTGCCAGGAGTATCCCCCGCCCACCATTATGGCAACCAAAACTGTCCCTAAATAGTGCTGAGGGTTCCCTTTATGACACAGTCACCCTTAACTGAGAAGTATTACCTTATTTTTTTAAGGTAGGGCAGATGGAAAAAGAACTTTTCTCTCCCATCGGGGGCAATAGCACTTGTCCCCTCCTGGCTGCCCCCAAGGGCTACTGGTGTAGTCTGGGGACTTGAGTCAGGGGCGGAGAGCATCTGGCAGTGGCAGGGGGTCTGGGCTCTGGACCCCGTGTGCGGCCATTCTGGAAGACCAGAGTGGGGCAGCGCTGCCTTTCCAGCCACCGGGATGGAGTGTCCCTCCGTGCCATTTCCAGCAGCTCGTCTGGCAGGAGCTCCTTGAAAAGCCTGAGAGACAGCATCAGTGGCTGTGCCTGGGGATGTCCGTGGTTGTCACAGCTGGGGTGTAGGCACTGCTGCCGTCCACCGGGTGTAAGCAGGGGCTGCTGCCCAACACCCCACAGTGTCAGGGAGGCGTCCCCCCAGACAGCAGTCGAGCCCCGGGGTTCGTGATGCTGAATAAAGGGAATGGAAGTCTCTCCGGCACGTGGAAAACATCAGGCTGTGCCATCTGCCTTCTCCTTTGGTGCTCACTGTCCAACAGAAACACAAACTCCCAGGGGCGAAAAATAGGCATTGCTGTTGCATGGCTTTAGCTGAAGTAACGAGTCCCTTGGGGGGCCGCTCGCTCCAGGGAGGGGGAAACAGGAGAAGGAAGGGCCTTGAGATCTACCTGTGCTGGGGAGCAGGGGCCTGGGCTGCTGTTCCTAGAGTTTAGGGGGACGGCTGCCTTGAAATTGGGGTAGGGGCCACATCTTCTAGAGGCCCAGGGCTCACGTAGTCTGTGGTCTCAGAGTTCTATGCCAGCTTCTGGGTGGGGCGACTTCTTGGCACCCCAAGCCTCTGCTTTCTTACTCATAGAACGAGGTTGATGATACCAGCCTCTCAGGGTTCCCGGGAGAATCATATTTGACGATATAGTTAACAGAGCTGACACAGTAGTTAGCTAGCATAAGAGAAGCCCTCAAGAA
Organism: Spilogale gracilis; assembly: GCA_004023965.1. Taxonomy (NCBI): domain Eukaryota; kingdom Metazoa; phylum Chordata; class Mammalia; order Carnivora; family Mephitidae; genus Spilogale; species Spilogale gracilis. The sequence continues at coordinate 32,272 of PITA01010145.1, forward strand.
ACGATGCTTTTATTATATTTATAATAAACCCCTTAAAATATCGGATTTGGAAACATTCTGTGGCCTCTCATTACAGAGCATTGGTGAAAAGGGCAATAAGATGCCAATCTAAGGGTTGGGTTGTTTTTTTTTTAACAAGATAGAAAAAGTTTCCTGATGCCTTATGAACTGTTTTCTATCTTAACTATTAAAAAGCAGAAATGGTGAAGTTGATTACAGCGCCCCACCCCACCCCCCACCGCTTGTGTGCGCACACGCACGCACACACGAGCTAGGCCATATGGCCTAGACAGGCTGAGTTGCAGAGGTCCCAAACAGGCGGTTGTCTGAGCAGTAAGTGTTGCCTCTCTGTTCCCCAGTTAACACATGAGAACACTGAAGTAGCTGACATGGAGAATGCCGGACACCCCAGTTCAGAAACGCCAACTGCGACCAACTATTTCCTTCAGTATATCAGCTCCAGGTGTGTGTCTTGGGCCTGGAGCCCACCTCATGGCGGCTCTGGGTCGTCCATCACCCTAAGCCTGGGGCCTAGGGAGGAGGCAGCAACTGGACCAGGAGCCAGCCTGATCCTTCTGGGGGGAAGGACAGAGGTGGGAGGTGGGAGGAAGCAGATTTCACCAAAATTCTGGATACCCCCCTGGCTCCTCCCTTTATTCCCACTCTGGGCACAGCTGTGGAGGGGTCGGGATGGTAGACTTCGAAAGACGAGGCAGGACCGCTTCAGGTTCTGCTTGGCCCACAAAGTGACCTCTGTCACCCAGATCTCATACCCAGAGCAGAACCCAGTAGGCCAGTGGCTGCTGCTGCCTCCTGTTACCTGCCAGGCTCCAGCCTGTAGGGACCCCTTCCCCTGGATTTGGGCTCGCCGGCAGTTAACAGTGCTGGTGATGGTGCTCACTGGCGGTCTGGATGCCCCTGGACAGAAAGCATGTCCCTGCCTAGGAGACAGGCCAGCAGAGCAGGTAGAACACGGGTTGGACTTGAGGGAGGCTGCCTGGACCCTGATTAGCAAAGTGCATTGGTTATTGTTTTAAAGACACATGTTTTTTTTTTTTGCACTACAGTATTTCCCAAATTAGGATGTGTTTACACCTGTGACATCTTAAACCGGATGAAATGTGATGATGATATCAGCTCTGAGGTCATCCAGTGTCACCGCCAGTGGCCCAGGGGTGGAAGGTGTCCCCTCCTTTGGGCAGGCCAGGGGACTAGTGGGCTCTTTCAGGGAAGTAGGTGGTGCCTGGTCTGACCCCTGTGATCAGCCTCTCCGAGGTGTTGTCCTCACGCACCCCAGTGGTGACCCCGGCCTCGAGGAGGTCAGGATTGATAAGGTGGCTGTCAGGCATGTCACATAGCGCCCACATGCAGTGGACCCTTGGAAGTGGGAGCCGAAGGTCTGCTTACTGGTCATCACAGCTTGGCGCGGAGGCTTGTGAGCATCTGTCCCTCACAGGGGAGGCCAAGCAATGCCCACAGCTGTGCTTTCTGCACTGGGGAGGGGTTGGCCTTCACCCACCCTGACTGCACACGTGGGTGTGCCACCTGCCTGCCCCTCCCCCACGGGATGCCCCGCACCCACGGCGTGCCTTCTCTTCAGTTTAGACAACTCGACCAATAGTGCCGACACCGCCAGCAACAAATTCGTGTTTGGCCAGAACATGAGTGAGCGCGTGCTGGTGAGTGGCCCCTGCGGGGACTGTTTTTCCTGGGGCCCCAGGGCAAGGGACATGTGAATATGGCTGCCATCTTTTATAACGTGGGAATGCTGCCAGTTGCAAGAGGAAGAAGACCCAGTTCAGACTTGGGGCAGGGTTGTTGAACCAGGAGGCTCTCTAGGAGCTGGTGTATGAACTTCCTTCCTCTCTTCTCTGCCAGCTAGCTTAGCCTCATGCTGGGACAGGCTTCTCCTTAAGTCATGGGCCGCGCTTCCTTCTGGCTGAAGCCAGCTGCAATGATAATCATCAGACCAGAGTCCTTAGCCACATGCTTCTGAGACTATCATGAGGCTGCAGCATGGAGGGGGCTTAGGGGAAGTAGTCTTGGAGGGGCCCCTACAGTGTCCCAGGGGTCTCCTGCATGCACATGGCCAGGCTGTCTCCCCTCCAAGAAAGCCTGACCAGCTTGGGATGGGGTTCTAGAATTGTTTACCTGCTTCCTTATTTTTGTTCCTTTTCTTTCCTTGTCAAATGCTTAGGACCCCACTGAGTCCATTTGGAGTGTAGTTAAGGAGCTATTTTGTCTCACTACATTATTTCTGTCTTTGTCTCAGTCTGTATTACTTTAAGGAGCCTCCTGCTGCTTTTCTTGAGCATCAGTATCGTCCTCTTCCTGTTACAACAAAGTGGTCCCAAGAGCTGCCTCACAGATAGATGGCTGATGGCACACACCTCCCTGAGATGTCAGGACAGGCCCCACTTGGGGACTTGGAAGGCAGTTTGTCTAGAACAGAGAAGGGTGGGTTTGGGAGAGCTGAGCTGCCTGTTTCACGAGGGCACTTTTCTGCTAGGTTTTACCACCAAATGATGCTCGAGGATCATTGTCTGGAGACAGGGCCCCAGGCTGGAACCCATCCCCTGGGGAGGGGTTGTCTGATCTTGTCTGCCAGGTCTGGCTGGATCCCCAGAGCCCGGAAGGAAAGGCCATCTGCAGGAAAAAACCCTCTGCCTGGGAGGCAGTGCCAAGAGCTGCCATGCCAGCAGAGGGGCTTCCTGTTCCGCTGCGGCCGTCCCACCAGGAGCACCCAGACATGCTCTCCTCCCCGTGTGCTTCCGTCTCCCTGCAGAGCCCACCCAAGTTAAATGAAGTCAGTTCAGATGCCACCAGGGAAAATGCAGCTGCTGAGTCTGGGTCCGAGTCCTCATCCCAGGAGGCCACCCCCGAGAAAGGTATGCTGCAGTCCCGCCACCTCGTGGGAAGGGACACAGCCCATCACCATGCCCATCCAGGAGGGACATGGGCCCCAGCTCGCGGCAGCATCAGTAGCCACACGTGAACCATCCACCAGCACAGAGCTGGAAAGCCATGGTGCTAGTTTTCAGCGAGCAGAGAGGGGTCTGGTTCAGACTAAAACAGAGAGGCCATGGCACTTTGGGATGGCTCTGGGGATAGGGTTATTGAGGTGGCTGCCCCTCTCCCTTCTTGCCCTGAGGTGGGGGAGGGGAGTTTGTCCTCAGTGCTCTATGGGAAGACTCTCACTGTCCCCCTGTACCTACACGCCAGCTCCCGGATGGTCTCCCTCAGCGTCCGGGGCCAGATCGCTGTGTGTTTCGGGTCTGCTCCACATCCCAGGAGCCGGCACCCTTGAGGCAGAGCCAACCCTCTTGTTCTGTCTGCTGTGAGGAACACATACACACCCCCCCCAACAAATAAATAGTCAATGTTGTTTAGCTAATAACATTTCAGAGTCCCTGGCCGAGTCGGCAGCCGCCTACACCAAGGCAACCGCACGGAAGTGTTTGTTGGAAAAAGTGGAAGTCATCACCGGGGAGGAGGCGGAGAGCAACGTGTTACAGGTGAGGCGGGCCTGGCCGGGGCATCCGGCTGCGGTGGGCCTCCTGGGCCTAGGTGGTGGTATGAGAGGCCAGCCGTAGCCCCCAACCTCTCTGTGCATCTGAGGGGCTGGACCCCCTGTCCTCCAGGCACGCAGGCCTCCCGGCGCAGTGATGGAGCGGCCAGTGCCCCACCCTCCGGGGTCTTGCGGCAGGGCTTCCGAGAGCTCAGTGAGTGCGAAGGGACTTCTAGTGTCGCTTTGTTTTTGAGAAGGATCTGTTTTGAGGCATTCTCGACGGTTCAGGGAGAAACTGTTGTAACAGGCCCCCAGAGTGAACGGCTGTGATGGTTTGGTCACACTGGCACCCCGTGTTGTTCTGTTAGGGGACCCGGAGCCCGGATGCACCCCAGACTCATCCTGCCTTTCCAGCTCAGTGTGCCTCATTCATCTCCTTTGTGTCGCTGGGCATGTGTGTCTGCGACCTGCGTACATAGCGCATTGGAGAGCTTCTGATGTGGCATTTTCAGAAGTGCTGCTGCTTCTGCCCACTCAGCACTGTTGTGACATCTGTACAAGCGAAGAGAGTGACTCAGTAAAGATCTACACTTTCTGTGAAGGGCCAGGCGTGGTCCATCTCTGCTGCATATTCTCTTTTAATGTGCAGAACAGCTTTATTGAGCTAGAACACACATACTATGGAAGTCACTCTTTAAAGTGTATAATCCGTGGGTTTTAGTGTGTTCATGTAGTTCTGCAGCTGCCACCGCTATCAGACTGGCACATTTTCATCCCCCAAAAAGAAACTGCCCATCAGCAGCCCCCTCGCAGATGCCCTCCCCAGCCTCCACGAGCCTGCTTCCCGTCCATGGAGAAACCTTTTCTGGACGTGCCACACACATGGACACACACCTCGTGTGGCCTTCTCTGTCTGGTCCCCTCTCTGAGCATCGTGGGCTCGGGGTCGGTGCCGGCAGCACCAAGTGACGTGCGTGGAGGGACATGGTATGAATCGTGCTGCCATGGACATTGGTGCAGGCTCGTGTGTACTGCAGATGCGTGTCTTTTCTCTTGGGTAGCTCTCTAGGAGTGGGGTAGCCGGGCTGCACAGGGACTCCATGGGTAACATTGTGAAGGACACGTTTCCCCAGCAGCTGCACATGTGTCGTTCCCGCCAGCTGTGTGTGAGGTGCGCACTGCTCCAGCGCTCCCCGGTGCTGCAGCCACACCCGGCTCTTGACACCGTCCTAGGGAGTGCTAGGTGCTGGCTCGTTGGTACCCGCTTCCTATCTTCCTTTCCTGGGGAGTCCTTCATGCTCCTCTGACAACAGAAAATTCATCTTAGCTGGAGGACAGGACGCAGCACTGGCCAAGGGCCAGGTGTGTCCCCTGAGCCACAGTTGGCTGACCCCTGCCTGGGAGTTCGCTCAGGCTACATGGGAGGCTCCCCAGTGTTTACCCAGACCAGCATCCACTCAGCCAGGGCCCCACTCACCCGGAGGGCTGCTGTGTGTTCCAGATCCAGTGTAAGCTGTTTGTCTTTGACAAAGCCTCGCAGTCGTGGGTGGAGAGAGGCCGGGGGCTGCTCAGGCTCAATGACATGGCATCGACTGACGACGGGACGCTCCAGTCCCGACTAGGTGAGCTTCAGCACGGTGGAGAGGGCCCGGGATGGCACAGAGTTCTTCCCAAGGCCCAGGAGGGCAGGATCCCCATGCGGGTCCCCACTGGAGAGCCCCAGCACCCATGACCTGCAGGCCCAGGCCCCATCCCATGGCTCTCGCTGCCAGCTGTTCTGTGACTGTCCCCTTTGTGTGACAGTAGATAAAATACTTATTTAGCAACTCTTGAACTTGTTTTCTAATAATCAAAGTGCTGGTGGTTTTATGGTGGAAAGGGAAAATAAAAAATCAGACAGCCCCATACAGCCTGTGGTCCTTGTCACAGACCTTCCCCCTGCCCATCCCAGCTGCCCTACGCATGCCTCAGAGGGGGCCTCTTGGGCACAAACGGCTCAGGGAGTGGACACAGGGTGGTTGGTTGGAGCCCAGGACCCCACCCCGCAGCCTTCCTGAGCTGGCCCACACTGCTCGGTCTGGGGCCCTGGGGTGAGGTGGGGAGAAGTTGGCTGGTGGGAAGACAGGGTGTTGCCGCCATGTCCACAGGGTCAGGGCACCGGCGGGGAGGATGGGCTCTGATAAACCCGGCAGGCTCATGGTGGCCGTGGGTCATTGGGATGTGTACTTCCAGGAGAGGGTGTGTACCCTCTTTTTCTCCACTCTCGGTGTTTGTCTCCCTCTTGGTGGAAGCTCTAAGCAGCCATTGGCCTCAGCCTTTTTTCTAAGAAAATTGCAGAGGAGGGGCTGGGGCTCAGCCTGTGAGTGGGGCCAGTCAGGGGGCATCAGCTTCTAGGCGGTGTGTCACATGAAAGTGCGCACAGCCCCAAATGTCCCTCTCTGGCCCTGCCACCCAGCTAACCGTCCCCTTTCCCCAAGGGAGTTGCCGTCCTGGCACCTGCTGGGTGGACCAGCAGGACCCTCCTCGTGGCGGACCTGGCCATGGGGGGCTGGGTGGTACAGGGCTGGCCCCCGGTGAGTGGGAGGCTGGGGCTCAGCAGACTGGTGGGCAGCCTTTGCGGACCTTGAGAGAATGGTGGGGTTTTGCCCTTGTGGTGTTTTCATTTCCAGAAAGTGTTCGTTCCCTTAGCAGACCGTGGGGTGGGGGTCAGGGCCCCGGGCTGAGCGGCCCTGTTGGTTGCAGTGATGCGGACCCAGGGCAGCTTGCGGCTGATCCTCAACACCAAGCTCTGGGCCCAGATGCAGATCGACAAGGCCAGTGAAAAGAGTATACGCATCACAGCCATGGACACTGAGGACCAGGGCGTGAAGGTTTTCCTGATCTCCGTGAGTAGCCCTGGGGACAGGACAGGCTAGTACCAACCTCTTGGAGAAAGGAAGTGTCCGAACAGACCCCCTGGTCAAGGGTCAGGCCACCGTGGGGCTGCACGAAGCACTATCCCTTGGGGGGGGGGGGTTCTCTGTGGTGCGGTGGTCGGCACTCTGCACCGGGGGTGTGGGCCAGGGAGCGAAGACGAAGGAAGGCCTCTGGGCCGGCCGGTTTCCAGACAGATCGGTGGAAGAGAGACAGGAGTGGGTCTGCATCACCGAGTGCCATCCAGCTACAAGCTCTGAGACCCTGGGAAGGGCGGGCCCTGGGTCACCAGGAGCTTCGGTCTGCGGTCTGCTGTCCTGAGCTGGAGGAGGGAGGGTTAGGCTCCTCCCAGACACAGGCCGGGGATTATGGCCTCCCATCAGAGGAGGACAGCAGCCACCCTGACCAAGCAATCTCATAATCCACCTCTTCCCTCTGCCTGTCCCAGGCCAGTTCCAAGGACACGGGCCAGCTGTATGCAGCCCTGCACCACCGCATCCTGGCCCTGCGCAGCCGCGTGGAACAGGAGCAGGAGGCCAAGATGCCTGCCCCTGAACCTGGGGTAGCCCCGTCCAACGAGGACGACAGCGACGAGGACGTCCTGGCTCCATCAGGGGCCACCGGAGGTGGTGAGCCAGCAGTCCCGCCCCTGGAAGAGATTGGGGAGCCTGACCCAGGGGGTGGGGCTCCAGCCGGGGTCGGGACCTGACGGTGAGGCCACTGCTTCCTAACAGGTGCCGGCGAGGAAGGGGAGGGGCAGACGGCCGGAAGCACATAGCGCCGGGAGCTGGCTGTCCGCGAGCCCGCTGCTTCGTCCGTCTGTCTGCCTACCCGCCCGCCCCGCCCCACCGGCAGTGTGGAGGCGCGGGGCTCGGGAACCACACTCCCCGCTGGGTTGGCCACAGCTCGGATCCGCATGTCCCGTTCAGAAGCAGACTCGGGAACTGCCTGAATGTGGTTTGGGACACGAGACCTCATCATATTGATGAGCAAAACGAAAAAGAACATTTCTTCCCTCCCCCTCCTTTGAATTGAAATGGCACATTAAGACTTGTCACGGCTTCTCACTGGGACTGGGATACGTTGTTTCTTCACCCCTCCCTCCTCGTGTCCCCGGCCTCGCCGCCGCTGCCGCCGTCGCCGCCTGCCCAGGCCACCGGGTCTGTCCACACAAGTGTAAACACTGGGCCTGCTGGACGCTCTGTTAACTACCGTATCTCCAGTTTCCCACACTCTGATTTGGGCCTTATATTTTTAGATCTTTTTCCCCCAAGGCTGTGTGTTTGGTTTCTTAGGTTAAGACTCTCCTGTGCATTGAGAGGGCGCAGCTTCATCCTGGGCCACGTCCTCCTCCTGCCTAGGCTCCTGACCTCTGTGCTGGGGTGGGGGTCAGGCCCCCACTGGTTCCCCACCTAGGGTTGCTCCAGGGCCAGTCATGGGGTATTGAGGGGTTGGGCCCCAGACCTGGAGAGAGCTTATCTAAAAAGGGGTCACGACCTGGGAGTGTGCACACCCACACTCCTGCCTTTCCCCATCATGCCGGTCACCCATCATCTGGCACCCAGGTACAAACGTTCCTGCTGCTGGCCATTCCTTGCCCTGCCCTAGATGACGCCGCTGCCCCAGAACCACCCAGGACCAGGGGCCTCTGTGAGAGGCAGAGGGGGCACCGTAGCAGAGCCTTTGGGGGGGGCAGGGGACTGGGTCCAGGCAAGTGGCCGCCTCCTGCACTCAGCACACACAGGAGCAGGGGCGGTGCCCACCCCCACCCTGGAGCGTGGCCAAGAGGCAGCCGGGCTCCCCCCACCTGGGCGGCCTCTGAAGAAGGGTCCTGTGCACAGGGCTCCTCAGGATTTCCAGGGAGAGTGCCCGGACCCACCCTCGGGGTGAACAGAAGGCCTTGTCTCCACAGCTATGCCCCCACACTCTGGGTCGGTTGTGTGGAGCCTGAGCCTGAGCCAGGGGAAGACGCCAAAGGCCCTCCCGGCAGATCCAGTCACACTTCTCTGCTTTAAGCCTTAGCCAGCTAGTGACAAGTAAAACCAGATAATGCCCATGTGTTTTGGAACATTTATGTAAGATTGTCATATGAAATGTATTTGGGAACTACATTAAAACTTTTAACTAAAACCCTGACGTCCTGCATGCCCCAGGGGCCTTAGGAAGCCAGACAGCCTGGCTGGGAGCAGCCTCCACCTCCCAGAGCCACCGGGCCTGTCTGCGGGCCGCAGGCCCCTGCCCCACACCGCACGTCCGGGCAGGTGACCAAACTTGGCTGCCTTCCAAGACTGGCCGCCTCCATGCTGAGCTTTGCTTCCCTGCCCCGGGTGGGTTGGCTCCCAGGGGGGGTGGGGGTGTAGGTAGGGGTGCTGGCAGGGCCAAGGAAGGAAGCCTGAGAGGGGAGGGGGCATCTGCAGCGGCTCTGTGAGGCCTGAGGTCTGCACAGCTTGGACAGGAAGGGCCTTGCTCCCTGGGGTCCTGAGCCAGTGACCCAGCCTTGGAATCTTTGTCCTACTTGCACCTGGTGGCCAAGCCAGGTCCTCTGAGACCTGATCCAGCCAGTCCTGGGGCCTCCACCTCAGGGGCTGCCCAGCTGGAAGACCAGGTGAGAGAGGACCTGGCTCGGGGCGAGGGTGGGGTCCTATGCTACAGCATGGCGGCGGGAGGACGGGGGCGCTGGTTGAGCAAGTGTGCATGGCTCACAGCTGCCAGGCACTGGTCATCATGGCCACAAACTCCTCATCTGTGTCCACGGAGGTGCTCACACCGCTGTAGTAGTCCTGGAATTCAGCCAGCGTGACCTGGGGACAGACAGACTCTAAGTAGGAACCAAGAACCCAGATGGAGCGGGTAGGGCTGTCTGTGAGCACCCACCTGCCCGTCCTTCTCAGAGGAGTCAAAGTTGTCCAGGAAGCGGCGGAGCACCTCCTCCTCGGTCCACTCCCCACTTCGCACCTTGGGGTGGGTGCGGCCGCTGTACACCCCCCGGAGGTCATCCACGGTCACCACACCATCCCCGCTGCGGTCCAACTTGGCAAACGCAGCTGCGATGACCGCCTCCCGGGCCGGGGACATGGGGGGCTGGAAGGGAGCAGGTAGTGACGGGGAGGCGGTGTCTCATGCAGAGCATCCGGGGCCAGCACTGACATGGGCAAGCCACCGAAGCACCCCCCTAAGACAACAGGGCGAAGGGCCTCACCCGCAGTGCCCGCAGGAACTCCTCCAGGTCCAGCGTCCCACTGCCATCGCGGTCCCAGCGCCTGCACACGCCCTCGGCTTCGGTCGCACCCAGCACCAGCCCCAGCTCAGCCAGTCCCCGCTGGAGTTCCCCCGAGTCCAGGGATCGGCTCCTGTCTCGGTCCAGGCGACGGAAAAACCTGAGGGGCATGGGGCACAGTTAAAAAGTGGCCCCAGGCTAGGGGTCAAGAAGGTTCAAAGGAACAGCTCACCTGGCCAGGCCCTGGATGCCCAAGGCCCCTCGGGACAAGCACTGTGCCCGGAGCTTCTCCACGGTGGCATCCACAGCATCCATGTCGGGTCAGGCTGGCTAGGGGAGAGTTCGAGGAATGACTCCCACTTGGCTAACCAGGCTAAGGCCCGGTACCACAAGCCTGCCCTGTCCAACTGCCCGCTCACCTGGCCTGCAACTGTCCTGGGGTCCAGACAGCCACTCCTCTGGCTCCTGCCCGCTCTGCCCAGCGTTGGCAGCCTGTTCTGCCTCACAGGCCTGTTGCTAAGGGATGGTGGCTCAGGAGACTGGGAGGGGCCCCAGCTGTAACCCTCGCCGTGCCAGTGCCTCAGGGCCGGGGTGGCAGGGCCAGGAGGGACAGGGCAGTGCTTGTGCTGGCGCCACTGCCCACCCTTGGCCCTGCTCACTCCCGGCAGTCTGGGATAGAGCCAGACCCATAGGGGGCACGTGGAGGTAGTCCTCCTTCCTGGCCACGAGAAGGAGGGGTGGGCCACAGCGCCCCAGACAGAGAGAGGCAAGGCCATACCGAGGAGGCTCAAGACCCATTTCCTGTGTGACCTGGAGCAGACCCCTCCCCTCTCTGGGCTCTAATAGTCCCCTGCCCCTTTTCACGGGGCAGCAGCCAAAGCTGCTGAGGGATCCAAGTTCAAAAGGACTTGAGGTCCAGGCCTGTCCTGGTGCTCAGCGCAGTGCGGCTGAGCCGGGGACACGGCGGCCCCAACAGACTGGTTCAGCCTTCAGAACAGTTCCCAGCAGTCATTCTGGGGCCAGTGTCAGGTTTCTGTCGACGTGGGTCTTTCAGTGGTTGGTTTCTCAGTTCCCAAACATCACTTGGTGGTCTTGCTCCTAACAAGCTGGGGGAGTTAGGGGACTGCGGTCCCAAACGGAGAAGTGGCCCCGGCCCCTGGTGGCATCAAAGGAGCACCAAGGCCACCATCACAGAAGGCCTCCGATCAAGACGCCGACCAAGCGTTACACCGACTGGCAGGATCGAAAATGACGCTAGACTTCCAGGAACTAAAGCGGGCCCCATTTGGGGACCCATCCGCCGCAGAGGCCCAGAGGTCATCAGAGGCTTTTCAAAGCCTGGACTTGGGCACGGCTCAGCGGTGACGTCGGAAGTTGCTGCTGCTGTCAGGAACCAGTCCACGGATCGCGCGCAGCCCAGCACTGTGGGTCAGGCCACAGCCCAGTGACGCTGTCGGCATTATGCGAGACTGCAGTGGCATTCTGGCGGCTCGCTGCAGTCCGTAACTCTTCGAGTGGGCAGAGAAATACTCCATTGTGTTTTTCACAAGGGTTACAAAATCACACTTTTTCTTTCCCATCGGAAAATGTAAAATATCACCACAGTTATTGTAACTCTCATCTCATCTTGAAGAGAATCAGAATGTCAACAGTAACCCTTCCAGAAACTGGAAGTGGCCTAGGCCCTCCCGACCCCAACACCCTGAGCCTCACTTTCCATAGCTATAAAATGGGGGAGGCCTGGGCTGCAAAGATGAGACACAAGCACCCGTGACTGTAACTTGTGTCTCCCCGCCCAGCAGGACCCCACCGTGGCCACCTCTCCAGCCCCCACACAGGAAGAACGGAGGAAGGACCAAGGCCAGGAATTCATCCAATTTATTCTTAAACTCAGGCCTCAGCCTGCTTTCCCCTCTTACAAGCAGCACCCCTATTCATCCAGAGAAAATGGGGCCATTGTTACTGCACTGAGGGTCACTGTTAGACGCCAGGCAGCACCATCCAGAGGGCTAGGGACCAACACCGACCTTTCTAGGCCACAATGGGCCCTGCCCTTCAGTGGTTCCTGGTGTGGCAGTTCCCTGAGTAAGGAGGCAAGAAAATGGCTAGCGTGAGACCAGGCTGGGCAGAGAAAGGCACAGGGTTCCCTGGTGTGATTAGGGGGGAAAAACCCAGCACCCTAAATGTCTCTGGACAAGAAGGGCAGCATGGAAGTAAGGGGTTCAAAAATAGATTTTCCAGGGAATATCAAAAGGAGCAAGTTGTTTGCTACAAAAACTAAACTGGCTGGGGCCTCATCAGATGTACTGGGGGCCCCTGGCTCCCTTCTGGGCCCACAAACCCCAGCCTGTTCCTACTGAGGTCCGAAATCCCAGGGTGCACCTGGCGTTGGTAATAAAGAACAAAAGCACTGCCCTCAGGTAGCTTACATTCTGATGACAGGACATCCTGTGAAGAAAATAGAATGGGAAACAGCAGGAGATGGGATTACTTAAGGTAGGCAGGGAAGACTCCCTGGAGGAAGTGACAGATGAGCAAAGATCTGAGTGACAAGGGGCGGGTCATATGACATCCGGGGGAAGAGCTGTGTAGGCCGAGGGAACAGCCAATGGAAAGGCTGAGGGATGCCTGAGTTCCCTGGGGCAGCACAGTGTGGCCACCTCACACCCATGCTCTCCCTCCTGGGTTAAAGGTTGATGGGAGGTTAGAGTTAGGGGAAAGAATCTAGGATTAAAAATTCATCTTCATACAACCAATGCAAAACAGCACAAGGCTTGAGGTTCCGAATTCTGGTCTGGGATGAAGACTAAGAAAAAGCTTTAGCCTGGGATCAGGGATGCTTCAGAAGGAACAAAAATCAGGGCAGGGGGGAAAGCGGGAGAAAAACCGGATGACACCTGCCTCCACAAGTGAGAGAGATCTCAAACTCAGATGCTTCAGGCACCAGGCATCCAGCCCTAAGAGATGAGGGAGCCAAGCAGACCTCACACTTTGGCTAAAGAGGGTGTCCTGAGCTCAGATCCAAGCAGGTGTGGCCAAGACTGAAGCCAGAAATCCAGATTTTTGTGAAATGTTGCCAATTTTTCAACAAGTTGATTGATGTAAAGTTTTGTTAAAAAAAAAAAAAAAAAAGCGCCTGTCTGGCTCAGTTGGTAGAACATGTGACTCTTGATCTCAGGGTTGTGAGTTCAAGCCCTACACTGGGTATAGCTACAGATTACTTAAAAATAAAATCTTTAAAAAATAAAATTAAAAAAACACCAAAAACCTGTCTGGGCTAAACATGCTTTGTACCCTTGAGCTACCTGTTTGAAACCTATGACTTTTTAGCAGGTCTGAATGCTTGGAAAGGATTATGGCTCTGCGACGGGATCCCCCCCAGGACACTGGTGACCCCCAAGGACACCCGCAGCAGTGGAACTCTGTCTCCATTGTGTAATCTGTGCTCCAGGGCTCACACAGTGGTCCCAAACACTGCAGACTGGTGGTGGTCCCTGTCCTCTTCCCCAGTGTTGTTGGCAAGGTGTGGACTGGGCCCACCAGGGAGTGGGTGGCTGGGGTCTCTGGCTGGCACGGGCCCCAGGCGTTCGGCCTCGGCCAGGGCAGCCAGCAGCCCGGCCAGGGGTGGCCGGCGACGGCAGATGTCCTGCAGCAGCTCTGCCCGGGGCTGCAGCTGCCCAATGAGCTCATCCCTCTGGCGCACAGCAGCCTGCAGGCTGTGGACAGTGGCCTCGGAGGTCAGCAGCTGCTCCTGGAGAGCGGCAATCTCACTGGCAGAAGGCAAGACAGGGCAGTTATGGTACTGAGGAGACCAGGGATTCTCCTCCTCCCGGCCCTTGACTTCCCAGGGCTCCCCATCATCATCAGGATAAACGCCATGCTCCTCACCGCTGCTTCAAGACACCCTCGTTATGGACTGAATGTGTCCCCTGAAAATTCTTATGTTGAATCCTGAGCCATACCCGCCCCCCCCCCATGTGATGTATTTGGAGATGGAGCCTTTGGGATTGGGATGAGCTCATGAGGGTGGGGCCCTCACAGAATTAGTGCCCTGAAAAGAAGAGACCAGAGAGTTTACTCTCTGGCCATGTGAGCACACAGCAAGAATATGACAATCTGCAAGCCAGAAAGAGAATCTATCACCAGGAACTGAATCTGTCAGTTGGACTTTCCAGCCTCCAGAACTGTGAGGAGAAAATTTCACTTGTTTAAGCCCCCAGCCTGTGGTGTTCTGTAATGGCAGCCAAAGTAGACTAAAATTCCCTGATCGCTTCGCTGCAATTCCCTTTTTCCCTATATCTTTCCCTATTTGTTGTTCAGCTTAGATGGCTTCTCTTCCAGGAACTCTTCCATCTACGCCCACTCAGAACCCTATGTGCCCAACCCCAACCACCCCAAGCTGTAATTGCCTAGGGCTGTGCTACCTAGGTCTCACTTATGTGCTCTAGCGCCCAGCACAGTACCTGACACACAGCAGGGACTCAATAAAGATGAATGAACGAATCCAACCAGCTCCTTTCCCACCTGGGCCCCTGACCTCCCTCCTCCCTAAGCACTAGTCTCATCCTTTTCAATCCTCAGCATCTCTTCAAAACTAGAGGGGTTCTTCATAACGGCTGGTATGATCCCATCCTCCTCTGCTCCAGAACCTGCCACGGATTCCAATGCCTAGGAGGTCGGTGACCCCTACACCACTCGCAAAGAGCCGACTTTGCATTGTGGAAAAATGGGCTCTGTTTTTTAGGTTGCAAATCCGCACTTGTGTGACACCTCTTAACTTTACATGCTAGAGACCAATTCGAGTTTTTTGGTGTTTGTTTTTTCAATCCCACCAGTAGTCCAGCCTACACGTGACTGCACGAGGCTCCCGCGCCTCTCCTCCCCTTCCAATCTCGGCTCCGCCTCCGCCCGCCTCCGGGAAGTCCACCTGGCCCACCCCGGGCCTCACCAGTCCTTGGCGCGGCCCAGCTCTTCCAGAGCAGCGCGCAACTGCTGGTCGTGGCGGGCCAAGCGCTCGGCCTGAGCGCGCACTGTGCGCTCCGCCGCGTCCAGCCGCGCTTCCAACTCCGCGGCGCGCCGGTGCACAGCCGCCAGGTGTGCGTTCGCCTCGCGGATCTGCAGCGGCTGCGGCGCCGACATGGCCCCGGTACGGTTCGGGGCAGCCCGGACCCGGCCCTCGCCCCGCCCCCGGATGGGCCACGCCCCGCAGAGGCCGGATCAGGACCTCCGCGCGATTGGCCCGCCACGACCGGTCGCGCCCTCCTCAAACCCAAACACCCTCACTGGTCCCGGCACCTTGAGACTCCGCCCCTGAGCCCGGCCTACCTATTAGATTGGCCAAGGTCCTGACAAACCACGCCCCCAGATGGGCCAGGGTGGGCGGCGCGCCCAGTTCAGGCTCCCTCAAAGAGACTGGTCACTCTATCGAGACAGGCCCCGCCCCACCGCGAAGCTAATACCGACATTGGTCCGGGTCCTGCGAGCCAGCAAGCCTGACCACACCCCGGGCTTCGCCTCTCCCGGATCCACCGCAACGGCCACGCCCCTTAAGCAAATATACAGCTCCGGATTGGCCAAGTCCCTTTCGGGGCGTGTCCCCGGTTCTGGCCATGCCTCCAAGTCTAGAGCGGACTTCCTCCCGCCCAGGGCCTGGACATGCCCGTCGCAAGGTGGGCACAAGTGGTGTCCCGCTAAAATCCTCGCCCTGGGATCGGTCCCTTTGCCCGCCCCCGAACCTGGCCACGCCCCAAAATAGTCGCACGCGGTTCAGAGCCCGGCTTGGGGACCGGCAGGACGTGACCACGCCCCCACGCAGATTCTGGCGCTGGGAGTGGTCATATTTGCGCTGTGCCCCGCCCCGGAGTTACATCTTGCTCCTATCAAGTGGAGCTCCGCCGCGCACCCGAATCTAGGCCTAGTACGGTCATAGTCCCGCCCCTGGATTAAGCCCCACCTCCTAGGACTCCTTAGGAGTCGACCTTTCCTAAGCTAGGACCTTCTGAGTTGGAACTAGTGAGCTCTGCCTTCACTGATTCTGGCTGAACTCAGTGTCTCCTCTCTGAAGTCTGCCGGGGGTGCACGCGCGCTTTCTTTACACCACTCCCGATTCGGCGCGTGCGCGCGACGGTGTTTGTGTCCCCGACGTTCGATAAAGTTGTACGCTTGTTGTCGGCCCCTGCGACGGGGCGTTGCGCGCGCCGCCCAGGAAGTCTCGCGAGAACGAGCGGCGGCTGCCCTTGGGCGCGGGGAACCGGCCGGCTGTGCGGTGTGGGGCGGGTGCTTCGCAGCTATGGCGCGGACGCTTCTTCAGCAGTACCTAGACATCCCGGATGGCACCGAGTGCCACCGCAAGACCTATGCCAGCACCACAATAAGTGGTGCCGCTGGTGAGCGCCGGCCGGGCCCCGAGGGCAGAGGGTGCAGGGCGGTCAGAGAGTCGCGGGGGGCTGGCCCGGGGCGGCCCGGGGCGCCGGGGGTCTCGCAGGTGGCGTAAGGTTGTCGCCGGGGTGTCGGGCGGCCCAGGTTTGCTGGGGAACAAAGTACGAAGTAGACTTTGTGGGGGTGTTGGGCTAATTCGGCGCAAGAAGGCCACAGAGTCCCTGGGAGCTGTCGGAGGGGGTCGCAGGAGCGCTGGGTATCTCACGGGTGACACGTGTCGGTCGTGGGGGTGTTTGAGGCGGCCCTGAGGAACTCTTGTGTGAAGAGGGTCTGGCAGGGTTGGAGGGCACCGGGAAGTGGTACGTGGCTGGCCACTGGGGTCGTCAGAAGCCGTTTCCGCGGCCTGGGGTTTGGGGGTTCTTGTTGAAGCTATCCCGGGCTCTGGGGAAGTCGCTGAGTGGCAGAGGGCCATTACTGAGGTCAAAGGAGCTGGGGAGTCAGGGGACTTAACAAAGCTGAGGTTATTTGGGGGGATCATGGGTAATTATTGGTGTGTCTCCGGATGGGTACAGAAGTTTGAGAGCGTTCTAGTGTGAGAGAAAGTCTTTTTTTTTTTTAAGGTTTTATTTATTTATCTGACAGAGAAACACAGCCAGAGAGGGAACACAAGCAGAGGGACTGAGAGAGGGAGAAGCAGGCTTCCCCGGGGAAGCAGGAAGCCGGATGTGGGGCTTGATCCCGGGTCTACAGAATCGTAACCTGAGCCGAAGGCAGTCACTTAACCAACTGAGCCACCCAGGCACCCCTCCTCTTTTTTTTTTTAATTCAGGAAATCCACCATTTTAACTATTTTTTTTAAAGATTGTATTTATTTGACAGAAACACAGAGAGGGAACACAAGCAGGGGGAGTGAGAGAGGGAGAAGCAGGCTTCCCGCCGAGCAGGCAGCCCGATGTGGGACTCGATGTGGGACTCGATGTGGGACTCGATGTGGGACTCGATGTGGGACTCGATCCCGGGTCTCCGGGACCATGACCCGAGCCGAAGGCAGTCGCTTAACCAACTGAGCCACCCAGGCGCCCCTCTAGTGTGAGATAAAGTCTTGATGGTTAGGGATATCTGAAGCCTTTATTGGGACCACCAGAAGGGTCGCAGGGGTGCTGAGGAGGTCACAGGTGAGGTAGGTCAGGTTCTACTCTAAGGGTAGCCTTGGGAGGGCATAAAGGGACTCACAGCCCTAGCACTCTCCTGCAGGGGACACGTCAGCGTCTCACCCCTTCCAGTCTGTCTGAGAAGTAGGAATGATGGTTTCGGCCACCTTCGTATCTCCAGCTCCTGAACTGAGGCCTGGCAGAAGTTGAGTCCACTGGGAGGCATTTGGACTAAGGGAGACCTAGTCATCGCTCCCATTTTCTGAGATCAGCAGTTATCGTGCCCATTTTTCAGAGATGGAAACTGAAGGTCAGGGGAGTGTGTTAACTACCCCAGGGCCTTTTCGAGCCGGTGTGCAAATCCCCGTCTGCTGAACTAGTACTGAGGGTGGCTGAGGCAAGGACTGTGTGTGCAGGGTCCTTGTGGAAGGGCCTCAGGAGAGAGGGTGGATGGGGAGTCCATGGGGATGAGCTATGTGGCATCTGCTTGAGTGGAGAGTTGGTGGGATAGTAGAGGTGTGTGGCAGGGTCTCTGGGGGGCCTTTGGAGAGGGTAGCACAGTGCAGGATCGGGGCAGTGTACGGGTTGTTATTCGGGCACCTTCTCATTGGGAGATGCTAACACGGGGGAATGCCTGGCGGGACTTTGTGGAGGCTCGTGGTTGTGTCTAAGGGAGACTTACAGGAGCGGAGGGGTCTCCTGAGGGACCCGTGGGGCTTCTGGAGAGATCTGAGGAAGCGGATGGTTTCAGGGATTTTGAATAAGACATTAATGTTGGTGTTTGTGAGTAGGTGTGCGCATGTGCGATCACAAACGCACAGGCCATGGGAGTGGACTGAAGTCTGAGGAGGCTGTTGGGGGAGACTGAGCACATTCCAGGAGTGGGGTGCTGCCGAGAGTGAGGAGACTCGGCGGGGGCGGCTCGCTGGAAGGTCTTTGAGAGAGTGTGGGTGGGAGTTTTTGACAGAGGTTCATGTCAGGCATTGCCGAGAGACTCGGATTTGTGGTGGTCACCGGCTCCCCTGAGCCTTTGAGGATGTCACTGTGTGTGTGTGTGTGTGTGTGTGTGTGTGTGTGTGTGTGTTGCTCACTTCGCCCGCCTGCATCCCCTCTCACTGGCCAGCTCCACTCGACATACAGGACTGGGCTCCTGGATCCTGTCCGGCTTTCCTGAAATGGTGAGCCCCTGGAGGGCAAGCACCCAGTGGGGGCACAGTAACCCTGAATGAATCAAGTGGGTGAATGAATGAATGAATGAATGAATGAATGAAGGCACCCGGTAACTCTTGTGGATGGATGGATGAGTGAATTAGGGCGTACAGTAACTGAATGAACGTGTGAGTGAATGAATGTGGGCCCACAGTGACTGTGAGAAGGAACGGCAGCATGCAGCCACTGGGAAGGGAGGGATGAATGAGTGAAGGGTCGAGTGTGCCGCACTGGGTCCGGAGGTCACTGCAGGAGGCTGAGAGAGCCAGGAGCAGGTGGGGGCTAGGAAGGGGGCCTTTTGCGGGGTGATGGGGTGGGGGGGAATGGAAAGGTCTGAGTCAGTAGAGATCCTCACAGGATGTGGGAGGGTGGGCTGGTTGGTTGATTGCTAGGAGACAGTTGGGGTGGGGCAGTCTTGTCCTGGGATAGTCAGGGCCTCCCGGGTCATCCACTCCCAGTTCTAGGACTTCCGAGGGAGTTAGGACGAGGGAGTTAGGACGGCAAGGGCACGGTCTCCCTGCAGCGCAGAATCTGGCAGACAGGCTGGGACTGGCTGGCTCTGGGAGGTCCGAATGGTGACTGGGCCGTGCTGGGGGCCTGCAGGGAGAGGAGGGGTATGTTGCCTGCCCTGAGCAGGGTCAGCTGGAGACCGAGGAGCCGTGTTGGGCTGTTTGTGGTGATTCAGAGCCAGCCAGGTGGGCCCTGGTCTGCCCCCCACTGAGGAAGTTCTGCCCAAGACCTTGCGTTGGCCTCACCCCAGACCCACACACCAGCCCGGACCAGTGTTTGCTCGGCCCGCCCCAGGACAGAGCCTCAGGCCTCACCACCCACCTGGCACTCGGCTCCGGCCCCTGTTGGGGCCCCTCATGCGTAAGAGCCAGCGTCAGGCAGGGAGGCGAGGGCGAGTAGAGATGGAAAAGCTGACCAGAGCAGTGAGGCTGGGTGGGCGGGAGCCGCTGCCGAGCCAGCCAGGTGTGAGCGATGGGCCCAGTCCCAGGCCGCCAGCAGGGAGGGGGCCCGAGGGTGACGAGCAGCAGGCCTTGGCAGCCCCGGGAGCCAAGTCTTCGCCAAGGAGCCCTGGGCCCCATGGGAGGATGCAGCCCCGGCTGGGAGTGGGGAGTGGGGCCTGGACGCCCAGCCCTGTGGGGTGCAGCCATGTTGTCTGTGCTCCCACTCGAGGCCAGAGAGCAGCCCCGCCACTTGGCCCTGGGCCCGTTCGCATGTCCCCTGCAGGCTAGACACATGCGCTCTGCAGGACGAAAGAGCCCCGGGCAGGCCTTGGGCAGGCCTTGAGGAGGGAGGCCTGGGGCCCGGAGGTGGGGGTGAGAACCCAAGGTTTGGAGCAGTAGAGAGGGTTGGAATCCCACCATGGCTACCAGCAGCTGTGCGGCCCTGGGAAAACCTCAGAACAGTCCCTTCTTGGATGAAGGGATGGTGCTAGGAGCCACCTTCCCCCTGCCAGAGGGACAGAGGGAGAGAGGGTTTCTCTGATACTGGAGGGTCTGCCCCCAGCCAGGGCCACTCCTGGTCTCAGCGCCCAGGCCGTGGTCCAACACACCTCACCCTCTTCGGTCCCACAGGCCTGATCATCTCTGCCTACAGTGTCACGCTCCAGCCCCCAGACTCCTTCCTGGAGGGAGTGGCGAGGACAGGGCGATACACATTTACTGCAGGTGAGCAAGCCTTGGCTTCTCCTTAGGGGCCCTCCTGGCACTGGCCCCTGGACCCTGACTCAGTGTTCACCCCCCACCCCGGACCCCAACAGCTGCCATCGGAGCCATATTTGGCCTCACTTCCTGCCTCAGCGCCCAGGTCCGAGAGAAGCCCGATGACCCCCTGAACTACTTCATCGGAGGCTGTGCTGGAGGCCTGACCCTGGGAGCACGCAGTGAGTGAGCCCCCCACCCCGGACCTCTGCTGACCACAACCCCCCATTCTGCCCCAGACCAGGGCCCAGGTTTGTGGGATGCTCACCCAGCAGAGGAGCGGGCAGGTCCCGTGAAACCTTCCAGTGCTTTTGAACCTCTGCCACCAGCCAGTTCAGTAATACTGAGAGCTGCTTTGCTTAAGCACCTACTGCATGTCCACCGAGCCCATACACCTCTCCCCTGTGGCTCCCTATGGCATTTGGCCTGGCCCACAAGGCTTCGCACAACCCCACCCATCCCCTCTGCCCTCCCCTCCTCCCTCTCTCCCCCTTGCTCACTCCGAACAGGCCACACAAACCACCTTGCTGGTCCTCCAAGCCAGGCCCAGTCCTGCCCCAGGGCCTTTGCATGTGCTGTGTCCACCTCCTGGAGTGCTATTCACCCAGATGTCAGCACAGCTCCCTCTTTCGCTCTCCAAACCCCCCCTCCCATGTATGATCTGGGACCCCCTTGCCCTCATTGCATCAACTTCCATTGCTACCCCTTGTCAGAGACTGAAAGCCACTGCCTGTCTCTGCCCTGCCCCTTGAGCATGGAGAGGGTGCATGGTCCTTGCGTTGCCATCCCTCTCGTAGCGCCCTGACTGACCATACAGCCCTGCAGGGGAGCTGCACTCACCGTCCCCACCTAGAGATACACGGACTAGCTCACAGAGTGGGCTTGGGTGGTCCAAGGTCAACCTGGGAACCAGCAGAGCATTCGTCCCTGGTGGGAGGCAGGGCGGGGGCCCAACACCAGCCTGGCACAGGGGAGCCCCCGGGAACCCGGAGCAGACACTGCTCTTTCCACCTCCCAGAGCCTCGGGGCCAGCAACTGCCCTGGCCCACCACCCTACCAGTGCTCGGTGGAAGGTTCCAGTCAGGGAGGGAGGTCCGCGCATCCTAGGGTTTGACAGCCCCGGTCCGCCAAGGGGGTAAGCCCTACCCACAGCAGACCGGCCTCCCTCGGGCAAGCAGGGGCACTCTGCGCTCTCGCTTTCACCGAGCACCGCGGCCAGGTGAGATTCAACCCAGCATGGGTGTCCCCCTCCCCAGACCTGGACCGATGGCCTAGGTCCCCGACACCCATCTTCAGCCAGAGGGTCACCTGACTTAATCCTCGAGGAGCCCACGGCTCTACCCCCCCAAACCTTGAGGGAAGGGCGTGCTCTGGGGCTCCCAGATGGCCGTGGGGGAGCCCCACACACACCTGACACCACCCTCCCGACTCTGACAGCTCACAGCTACGGGGTCGGAGCCGCCGCCTGCGCGTACATGGGCATGACGGCCGCGCTGGTCAAGATGGGCCAGCTGGAGGGCTGGAAGGTGTTCGCAGCGCCCAAGGTGTAGTCCTGCTGCCTCCCAGGTCTGCGGGCAGGTTCTGATGCAAGGAAAAATAAATTCTGTGTATACTTGTTTGTGTGTGTTTCCCTCCCCTCCTCTCCCGTTCTCTGGGATGAAGCCCAGTCCCCAGCGGGCTGGCTGACAGTGACAAGCAGCCCAGCAGAGGAGCCGAACAGAGGGCCTCTGGGTTTATTCGGGCTGGGCCCCGCCCTCCCTTCCTGCGGGTCACAGGCCATCCCCTCTCTGGGCACCCCCCCAAAGCCAACAGTGTGTGGAAAACACATCCAGGGCCCACGCAGGGCCTGACTCCAAATTCTTGGGCACTGGAGCAGAGCACCCCAGACGGGCTGGCCCCGTGCGACAGACAGGTGGCCGACAGGCCACTGGGAGCCTGCGAAGCAGGGGCCCGTGGCAGGGACCAGAGAAAAATCCTGATCCTTGCTGGCCGCCACCTGTCAGGCCCAGTGACTTAGGCAGCCTCGGAATGCTGGCGCGGCCCTGGCCTCCGGCGCTCCGCAGAACGGGCTCTGGCTCGGTGCTCTGGCAGCCGGAAAGGAAGGCTTGCTCCAGCATGTCCCGGTGGGCCATAAATTAGGGCTCTCCGGGCTTAGCCCTGGGGAGTGGGGTCGTGCATGGGCAGGGATGGGGTCCTGGCAGGATCTGAGCAGTGGAGGCGGCAGGAGCCCGGCTCTGATGCCCCCTCCTCACCTCATCCCTCCCCCTTTCTCCTCTGCAGCCCACCCTGGGGCCACCGTGGTTGGAAGGCAGGCTTGGAGCCTTGCTTTCCTCTGTCCCTCCTAGGTCATCACTCAGCCGGGTGTCAGGCAGCTCAGCTCCAGCTCGGAGTCGCGCCCCAGCCTGAGAAAGGCTTGGGAGGGGCTGTGCGCCTGCCAAGCCCCAAGAGTGCCCTGGGATCCCAGACCTGCACCCGAGTCCCAGCTCTTGGTTCTTTATTGGCTTTATTCTCCGTGGCAAGTAGGGACAGCAGGTCCCCCTGGCTCCGTGGTCCAGGAAGAGGGAAGCACCCCTTCTGTGCATTCTGAGGGGGGATGGAGCCTTAGGCTCCCACATCTGGCTGGCGTGTCTCTGCTGCAGATGGCAGGGGGCAGAGCCCAGCGACGTGTGCCCCCAGCCCTGTGCAGTGGGGGAGTTAGGCTGTGCCCCTGCCCCCTCTCCAGGCCAGCGTCTTCTCCCTCCCACTCCTCACTCAGCCGGCTGAATGGGGACAACAGTGAGTCGTTTCTACGGACCTGGTCAAGGCCCAGCGGTTGGTCACTTCTTAGCCGGAGCCACCCAGGCCTCCCCTCCTCATACCCTTCCTCAGCCCCTGGCTCCTTTTTCTTTTTTTTAGTTTTTATTTGAGAAAGAGAATGAGCACCCGTGGAAGAGGCAGAGAAGGAGAATCTCAAGCAGACTCCACGCTGACCACAGAGCCTGACACGGGGCTCGATCTTATAACCCTGACATCACGAGTCAAAACCAAGAGTTGGGCTTAACTGATGGCCGCCACCACCCCCGACCCCTGGCTCTTTGTGAAGCCTAAGCCCCAGACGAAAAGCAAAAATTCACAGCCAGCCAGCCCCTTCCTGCCTCCTAGCCTCAGTTTCTCCTTCAGCTGCCTCAGATCAGGGCTGTGCTGCACACCTACTCCGCCTTCTCTGGGCTGGCCGCCAGTGTGGGAGTAGGCCTG
Source organism: Spilogale gracilis (assembly GCA_004023965.1). NCBI lineage: Eukaryota > Metazoa > Chordata > Mammalia > Carnivora > Mephitidae > Spilogale > Spilogale gracilis. The sequence continues at coordinate 55,588 of PITA01010145.1, forward strand.
CCAGGCCCCCCAGAATGGAGCAGGAAGGAGTGGCTTCCTGCTGGGCTCCAGGGACCCCCAAGCCCAGACCCCTTTGCCCATAAACATTTATGAGGCTGTGAGGAACTGACATCATCCTGCCCCACACGCAGACCCCAGGGGGGCCGCCCTTGTTTATTGTATCCAATCCCCACACACACACTTTGCCTGGGACCCCACCTCCTGCCCAGTAGCCCCTGCTTGGGGTAGTGAAGGACCTTTCAAGAGTACAGTGGTCTCCATGCCCCCGTCCTGAGCTTGATGAAGCTATTTCCAGCCCCAAGCAGTCTGATCTGGAACAAAGGGAGGAACTCAGGGCCTCCCAAGGCAGAGGACTAGGGAGAGCAGGAAGGCTTCCTGGAGGAGGACAAAGTAGGGAAGGGAGAGTCTGAAGATCTGAAGATGAGGTCTTGGCTAGATGTGTATGATGGGGCAAGAGGTCCCGAGCAGAAGACAGATCAAAGGCCTGATGTGGGGGACAGAGCAGAGCTGGTGAGAAAGGACTTGCCTGTTCTTCCTCCCTGGGGCCGCGGTGTGCCTAAGGCCCCCATCCCTGGAGTTACCCTATCCCGTGGAATCAAGTCTACAAGGACTAACAGCCCTCCAGGCTCTGCTGCGGGTCTCAGGCTCTCTGTAAACCCAAGCAAACGTGAGCGGGCTAAGTTCAACCAAGAAGAGCCCCAGAGCCTCTCCCCACTGCAGGAAGGCTCAGTTGTTACTGTTAGCTCGTCTAATCCTGGCCGCAGCCCTAGGAGGGAGCTGCTCTTCATGGTCCCGTTTTACAGATGAGGAAACTGAGGTCCAGCCAGGAGGCTCTGTGCGGCCTGGCTCCCCGGAGGCACATGGTGTTCATTCTTTGGTGGTTTTTAGCTGTCGTGGGGCAACAGGCATTTGCGGTTGGAATAGAGGCAATGTGGTGCGACAAGACCAAGTGATCTCAAAAGTGACACCCCCACAGCTTCCTTTAAAAAGTTACATATGTCGTCTGGGGGGGCTCAGTTAAGCACCCAACTCTTGGTCTTGGCTCAGGTCTTGTGAGTTCAGGCCCCACGCTGGGCTCCACACTGGGATGGAGTGCCTACTTTAAAAATTAAATAAAATAATGAAAAGTTACCTTGGTGTGGGCCAGGGCGGGACACACCAGTCTGGAGAAGGGCATGTGGGGCCTGAAGGGCTCATTCTTTTGCCCTCCAACCCTTTTGTGAGTCCACCTGACTTTAGACCCTGTCCTGGATCTGCCCACCTCTCCCGCCCTCCACGGCCCCAAGCAGGGCCAGCGCCCCTCACCTACCACAGTGCTGTCTACCCGGAACCCTCACTCCCACCCTGCAATCTGTCTTCCCTGATGCAGCCACCAGAGGGCGCCTATGTGCATCTAGGGGCAGCTCCCACCCTTCAACCTCAGCCCTCGAGTAAACGTCCAAGTCCTCCCGAGGCCCACAGGCCCTGCATGACCTGCCTGTCTCCTCCCTGTCTTCCCCTCCTCTCTCTCTACCCCTTGCTCCCTCTGCTTGCTGTTCCTTCAACACACCAGGCCAGTGCTGCCCCAGGGCCTTTGTCCTGCCTGTGTTCTCTGCCTGGAACAGTCTTCCCCCAGACGTGCGCACAGCTGCCCACCTCACCTCCTCCAATTCTCAGCTCAAATGTTACCTTCTCACTGGGGCCTCCCGGACATCTCACAGAGATGACATCCCACCCAGCCCGCAGCTCCCTACACACCCTTTACCCACGTCTAGGTTTGCCCACAGCACTTAGCCGCTTCTTGATCCCCGGTCCTCGTTACATGCGTTGTCTCACGGACTGTGTGTCTCCTTCAGGGCTGGGACGCATTCTGGCTGTTACAGCCTTGCGTCAACAACCAGCCGAGGAACACAGCCGGGCTCCATAAATCTGCGGCCCAGCCCCGCTTCCCAGGGACCAGCATACACAACACCCCCACTAGATGATGGCTGGGCGGGAAGGGGGGGCAAGGGGGCGGCACGGGGAAAGAAACGGGCCATAAACCAAAGCTCAAGTCAAGACTTGAAATCCACTTACAAGCATTTACTGAGAACCCGGTAGGCCAAGCACTGTCTCGGGGTCACATCAGCCAACAAAACCAACGACATCCACTAGGAGGCCACGTGGCTGGGCAGAGTTGGCTGGGGTCAGGGGTTGCTGAGGGCTGGGAGACCACGAAACCCATCCTGCTTTCCCTGTAATGCTTCCAGTTTCCACCTCTGAGTGAAAACCTTTCCCTTGTCCCGGCAAAGACCCCCAGGGCAGCACCAGCCCACCTGAACACCCCCAAAAGCGCTTCTCTGGAAGGGGGGTGAGCCCCAATGCCTTGGGCCACCAGACAGCTGTGCCAGGTAGTCCTCCGCACAGAGGGGCAGGCGGGGGTCTCCTGACCGCGTTCCGGTGGGGAGCCTCAGCCCAGCATCGCCACCTCAAAGCCTGAAGCCGGATTAGTCCTCATTTCAGGGGTCTGGAAGAGGGGGGCAGAGCTTTGCCCCCGAACCCCCCGTCTGGCTTGACGTCTGGGACTCAGAACCTGGCAGAGCTCCCAGTTCCGTGGCTACAAGTCAGCTCGGGCATCCACAAGCAGAGAGTGACTTTGCTGGTGGGGAAACTGAGGCACGGAACAGACACTCCCACCAGGACCTCTGGTTATGGCCCTGCAGTTACCCCTCACCCTTCTACTCTGGTCCTTCTTGAATTGGGAGCGGTGAGAGGCCCGTGTTGGCCCCCAGCCCCGCATCCTTCCTCAGAGCCAGCCACGCCGCCTGGGGGCTCACGGAAGACTGGGTGGTCGGCCCTGGCCCAGCCCAGCCCCCAGCTCCCTTCCAGGAGCCCCTGTGGGCTCTGAGCAGTGCCTGAACCGGCGCAGGGAAGGTGTGAGGCTCCAGGGACGGGCCAGCCGGGAGGGCTCTTGGCCCAGTTGGAGGGGCTGCAAGTCAGATCCACGGACGACCTGGCCTGAAACTCTCCCTTTCTGAAAAACCCATCTACGTGCTTTCTGCTCTGCTCTTTTTTTACCCCCACAGCAGCCTTGCTTGAAATCTGTTTTACAGTTTCTTTTTTTTTTTTTTCAGTAGGTGAAACCGACTCAGACCACAGAATGTACAATATTGCCAAAGGGTGTTCAGAAAAAAATGCCTCTCTCCCCAGCCACCCCCCACCGTGCGCCCTCCCCAGGGGCCGCCAGCCCGGCTTCTTGTTTCTCCTTCCAGAAACGTTCCATGCCGAAGCAAACACGTCTGTGTATTTTCTTTTCCTCCTACAGAAAGCCTATCACACTGTCCCTGCTGTTTCACAGACCTGAGTCTGGTTTCCCAACAACACATCTTGGATTTCTTCCCACACAGCAAACACGATGTCTCGCTTTTAACGGCCGCACAATATTCCGCCCTGCGGCGGCGCTGTCGTCCCCGTTAAAGCACCTTCCTCGGTTCCCGGGGTTTTGCTGCTAGCAAGAGCGCAGCCATGAGGAAGGGCCATTCTAAATGCCATGTTGCACGTGGGCGAATATACGCACACACTTCCTGAATTTTTTTTTTCCATTAACGACCTGTATTTTTTAGAGCAGTTTCGGGTGTACAGAAGAATTGAGCAGAGAGTCCGGAGTTCCTACATCCCAACTTAGCCCCTTACACACCTTGTGTCCCCATTCATTAACGCCTGGCGTCACTGCGCTACATGTGTTACAACCAGCCCCGTGAGCCGATACATTGTTACAAATTAACATCCACAGCGGCCATTAGGGCTTTCTTTGCTGCTGCTGTACTTTCTGTGGGTTTGGAGAGTTGTCCCCCGGCCGGTACCCACCTTCACCGCATCAGAGTGGTCTCACTGCTCGGGACATTCTGGGCTCTGTGCATTCATCTCTCCCCACCCACCACCACCCCTGGAGCCACGGGGTTCTGCTTTTCCAGAATGTCACCAAGTCGCAATCCCACTGCGTGTATAGCCCTTTTCAGACTGGCTTCTTTCACTTGATCATATGCACTTAAGGACCCTCTGTGCCTTTCTGTGGCTTTGATGGCTCGTTTCTTTTTAGCGCTGAATGACATTCCCTTGTCTGGCTGTCCCGCAGTTCATCCATCTTCCGCTGAAACATGTCTGCGTTGCTTCCAAGTTTTGACGATTAGGAAACAAACTGCCGTAAACATGCGTGTGCAGGTTTGTGTGTGGACACGAGTTTCCAGCTCCTTTGGGTAAATACCGATGAGTGCGCTGGGTCGTATGGGAAGAGTGTGTTTACTTTTTAAGAAACCTCCAAAAATGCCTTCCAGAGCGTCTGGCCCACGTGGCATCCCCACCGGCAGGCAATGAGAGCCCCGTCGCTCCCCATCCTCGCCAGCATCTCTGTGTTGTCCAAGCTCCAGATTTGAGTTCTGCCAGCAGGGGTAGATAGTGGGGTCTCATAGTGGCTTTCATTTGTCTAAATGTTTAACCTTTTTTGTTGCGCCTCCACCTGGGAGCTAAGCATGGTTCCAATATCTTTTTTTGTTGTTGTTTTTAATATTCTATTTATTTACTTATTTGAGAGAGAGAGAGAGAAAACATGAGCAGGAGTGGGGGGGGGAGCAGAGGGAGAAGCAGACTCCCCGCTGAGCAGGCAGCCCAACATAGGGCTCGAGGAGCCCGGGATCATGACCTGAGCAGACGCTTAGCAGACTGAGCCCACCCAGGCGCCCTTCCAATATCTTTAATACAAAATGATCTCTTTGCAATTCAGCCTAAGAAGGAGGTGGTAGTAGTACCCCATTTTACAGATGAAGAAACCAAGGCTCAGAGAGGGACCTCCACTTGCATAGGGCCTCACAGCAAATAAGGGCAGAGCTAGGGCCTTGTGACTGACTCCAGACTACTTCCTCCTGCAGTGTCCCTGGGCCCCAGGCACTGGGGACACAGTAGTGACCAAGATAGATCCAGTCCAGGGGATCTGGGCCCTCCTGAGGCTCACAGTCCAGTGGGGAAGACAGACATACGAGCAGATAGGACTGACTGATGCAGACCAGGACCGTAATGGGATGAATGGGCAGAGAAGGGCCCAGAGGGATCATGGGCCGATGTCCAAGGAGGATTCATTAACTCCCATGGGTAATGGGCTTAGCTGAGGCTGGCATGTGGAGAGCCAGAGGGCTGGGGGGAGCCGGGAGTGCCAAAGAAGCCCTATACCAGGAGCCTGCCCGGCATTGGGGGGGGGGGGGTCAGGGAATAGGTAAAGGCATCCACAAATGTGCCGCCCCATCTCCCATCTCCACGTGAAAGGAAATGGCAGGGGGTGGGTGGGGCTTTGCCTCCCACCCCAGGCTGGCACCCTGGTCCGCCACGACGCCCCCCTCCTCACCCCCACTCCCTCTCTAGCCTCCATGAATGAGGCCACCTGCTGTGGGGACCTCGGTCCCAGGCCCTCCCTCCGCCCAAGTGACCACTATTAAAAATGAATAATGAACTAGAGCTGGCAAGACCTGGAGAGGGTGGAGAGGGGGCACCTCCTCCCCATCTTGCTCCCTCCCACCCTCCAGCCCCTGGGAAACTCATCAGGAGTCACCTTGCTGCAGCTTCTGTGGCTTATTCAACCTCCTCATCACCTGCCCGCCCTCCCCTCCCCAGCCACCCCCTCCCCCACCAGCGAACTTTGGCCGATTAAGCAAACAAAACTAGAGCTGGCCAGTGAGTTTGAACTTCAGATGAACAAGGAACCGCATTTTGTGTATGTTAGCATATGTCCTGTTCAATCTGTGGGACACACGCTAAAATCGGATTCAGTTGATCTCAAGTTCAGGTTCAGCGGGATGGCAGCCTTTTCTAGCCCCACCTGGATGGCTTCAGTTGTCCTGCCCGCGTTATGGGTGAGTACCCATCATAGTGTTGATGCTGATCAACACTAGCCGGTCAGAGGGACCCTGCCCCCAGGAAATGCTGGGGGGCTCCTGTCAGGTGTGTCCCCCCAGTTAAATGCTGGACTTGGAGTTCCCAGGGGGCCCCAGGATAGGGGCCCAGGTGGGATGGGAGAGGGTGAGGTCACATCTATCTGCCAACTGCTATGATCCTATTTTAATTTGGATGCTGAAATTGTGACTCTGGAGAGGTCCCTGGGGGAGAAGAAAGGAGGGGCCCCATGCCACCTCCCCCAAGTACCCACTGTGTGACGTCTGTTATCTCCTTGACCTTCACACAGCCCGACGGTGAGGGCACCGTCCCTGAATCCCAGGTTTGAACCCCAGCTCTGCCCCTGCGAGTTGTGCGACTTTGAACCAAGTGTCCTCGCTGTGCCTCAGTCTCCTCGCCTGTAATATGGGGATACTACCACTACTACTAATACTACTGGTACCCAACTCTCAGGGCTGTTGAGAGAAAGGCGCTCATACATCCAAGAAGCTTGTCCTGACACAAAGTGAGCCCTCACTGAAGTGATGGCCTGGCCTGGCCTCTCTCCCGGCCCCAGAGGGAGGGACTGAGCGGGAATCAGAGGCTAATTTTAGCCCCGATGACACCCCCGGGCCTCCTGCCTTGTCCAAACATCCTCAGCCAAGCGTGAGGTTCAAAGCATCCCCCCCCCCCCACCCTCTGACATCCAAGGAGCCTGTTTATTCATTCCTTTTGGCGAGGCATTCCTTTCTTGCCTGCGCCTGCCGTCAGACTCCATCCCATGTGGCCTGCCCTGTGTCACCGAGGGTCAGGAATACCTCACCTGTAGCCTCTTGGAGACAGCCATGGGCAGGGCAGTCAGGGTGGGGGGGCAAGGAAGAGGGTAGGCAAGGGTCACTCCTGCCCCGAAGTCCCCCCGAAGCCTTCATTAATCACTTCCCAAGTAAGATTCCAAACTTCTGTCTGGATTGACTCACAAATGCTGTGATTTATCCAGCACCTGCTCATGGGGCAGCGACTCGATGCTAGGTCCTACGCGGGGACCGGGGTGTTGCCTCCCAGGGCTCCCAGTCTAGGAGGAAGGCAATGACAAGCCAGGAAACAGGAGACTTTTCCAGCTGTGCTTAGTACTTTTCATTCATTCATTCATTCATTCATTCAATATGTGTTTATCAAGGCCTTCTGTTCATGATGCTGGGGCTCTGCAGGAAACAAAGCAGACTGAGATCCCTCATGGGGCTGACTTTCTGGCGGGAGAAAGGCAAGAGCGATTGATGCCAACATGGAACACATCTAGTTAAATGGTAGTAATTGTTGTGGAGAGAAGCAGGAGAGAGTTGAGGAGTGCTGGCGGGGGCAGTTGGAAAGACAGTGATTCAAGAGAGCGACATCAGAGGGAAACCATGTGGATAGCAGGGAGAAAGTTCCAAGCTGCTGCAACAGCCCATGCAAAGGTCCTGGGGTAGGAATAGCAAAGAGGCATGTGGGGAGAGGCAGCAGGACCCCAGGGGTTTGCCCGTGAGATTGATGACACCACGGGAAGGTCTTGAGCAGAGATGTGGCCCGAAATCCCACCATCTGGCTCTACATTTGTTCCCAGGCCAACCCCCAGCACGGGAACCCTCCAGGTTGGGGGCAGGGGCAGGGCCGGGGCTGCAGCTGGTGGGGGGAAACCGAGTGGCTGCAGGTGGAGTCCAGCCGTGAATTAGGGCTCCTGGGCGGGCACATTCGGAGAGCCTGGGTAGGGGCGAATGGCTGCTTGCCGGAACATGCCAGTGGGGATTGGGATGGGGCAGATTCTGGGCACATCTTCTGCACGCGCATCTCCGTCGGCTCCCTGCAGGACCAGGCCCGGTGCCCAGGTCGCTGGCATTCCTGGCCCAGATTTTTGCCAGCGGAGGGACAGGTGTCTTAGAATGCTGGAAAACGTCCTCCAAAAACAGACCAACAAATTCTATGCTTTTCTGTTTCCTTGTCCCAACAGATCTCTGAACCGCTTTCTGTCTTGCAAAATACCTCCACGGCTTTTCTGATTCTAAAACTGCCACACGCAAGCGAGCGAGCGAGCGAGCACCACAGAACCTTTCCAGGGTGAGAGGAAAAAGGGCCCTTTGTTCCCCAGCCCCCAGCCTTCCCTGGAATTTTCTGTCTCCCGCACTGGGCAGCAGCAATGCACCTAGGCGCTGATGTTTCCTCACACAGAGTTTTGCAACAGCTTTTTTCCACTCGACAATAGAGGGCCCCACAGCTTTTATTTCTAGAGATTGGAAAATGAAGCGTGTCCGGCCCCTGCCTGCTCACCCACCACGGGCTGAAATTTAAGCCACGTGAAGCAGCCGGGCCGGGGTGCCGGGGGCGGGCAGACCCCAACATGCCAGGGGGCCGGGGTGAAGAAAGGCGCAAGGGCGGGCGGCTCAGGGACGCCAGGTTTCTGTCACCTGGCTTCTCCCTCCCTCTCCACACAGCGGCCCCCAGCACCATGATGATGGGCAGGAAGAGGCCGTGTTCTTAAAGATAACCTAGGAGGGGAAACTGAGGCCCAGAAAGGGCCAGGGGCCCAGGCCTGAGGGTTTCCAACCCCCAGCCCACAATTCTGCTCCCCCAGAGACCCTCAAGCATTACGGGAGGAGGAGGGAGAGGCACCAGGTCACCTGAAGAGGGTGCCAGTGTTGGTTTTCTTCTGCACAGGCCATGACTGAGACCCAGAGAGGTGACTAACTCACCATAGGTCACACAGCTGCCAGAGGTCAAAGTCTGTTCTCTGAAGCTCTTGTGGTCAAGAGCTCTGAGGTCAGACGGATGGGCCCAGCTCTACTACTCAAGGGTTGCAGGGTGGATTCTGACTTTAAATGAGGCCTTCTGGAACATTCTAGAACATTCTGGGGTTGGGGGAAATTGCTGCTCTCTGGAGAGAGCAAGAGCCAGGGGAGACTAAGGGGTCTTTCTGGTGGTGTGTGTGTGTGGGGGGGTGAATTCCAGATACTCTGTGGGCCTCAGTTTTCCCGTCTGCACAGTGGACACTCAATAATCCCTACAATGCCTTTGACTGGGGCCGGGTGGGGGTGGAGGGGCACTGGTGGGTGAGGGTGTGGGGCCGGAGGGCCTCTGCCAAGCCTGCTGGTGACCTCAGAGCTGAGCCAGCCTGGGGTTGGCTGGGCCCATCGCGCACCTACCACCCACATAACACACCTGGGGCTGCTCTCCCCACTGGCTGGCTGCGAGCCAGGGGTCCTGGGAGGCCAGGCCAGGGCTGCCTTGCAGGCTGGGGCAGGGCTGGTCCCTGGGGTGGGGGACACAGAGCGGACCCTTTGTCCATAGGGTCACTGCCTCCAATTGAACTGATGAATGAGAGTTGATCATCTCCCTTTTGTGGAAGTTTCTCCAAGGCTCAGAGGGGAAGCTTCCTTGGGCCCCAGCCACATGGCCCAACATCAGGGGTGCTAGGGTGACCCCATCATGGCCAGACACCGTGCCCGCACCACCATCACCTTTCCCTGAGCCTCAGATCACGTGTGGCTCATTTCTCACCCATCTCAAGGCCAAGGGGCCCCTGCCTGCCTCCTGAGCCGCCAGCCACCCTTGGCTCGCAGCCCTGAGGCCCCACAGGAAAAGAAATTTCCAGCAGGCTGACAGCTCCATCCCCCACCCAGCCCCGGGAAGAAGGCCCTGGGGGGTCCGATGTGGGCCGAGACCCCAGATGAGGAGGACTGATGGCCCCGCCTCATCCCATACCCTGGTGCAGCTCATCCTGAACCTGAAGGAGGGGGTCCCCGCAGTGTGGGCTCTGGGACTAGCTTCCGTCCAGGGAGGTCTGCCTGGCATTGGGTGGGCAAGCCTGGCCCAGGGAGGGTCTGGCAATCTCTCAAGCCACACAGCAAATCCAGGATAAGCACCAGCTCCCTCTGGCTTTGGCAGGAGGGGGCCTCTGACCCCCAAAGGCTGGACCCCAGAGGTTGACTTTCGGTGCACCTGCACATGCTAAAGCCAGTGGGTTCAAATCCCAGCCCCCCATCCCACTTCCCAGCTGTTTGAAGCGGACCATAAACATAGCAAGAGTCTGAAATAAAATTTTAGGCAGAGCAGGTGGTTTGAGGCCGTAAAACGAAATGATGGGAGGGACCATGGCCAGAGGCCCCCGGGACAGGTGGCACGTTGAGAAGGAAGAGAGTAAGGGCAGGGTAGGGCGGGCCAGGTGGAGGGAACCGGCAGGAAGGGCTGAGGAAGGAGTCAGGGTGGGCACCGTGGCTGCCACCTGGGGTGGTGGGGGAGGTGATCTGCCCCCCTCCCCCCGACCCTTGTCATCCCCATGCCTTTCATTCCCAGTCCTCGTTGAGGAGCAGGACTCGGAGGGAGGGGGGCACGTGGGCAGAAGCAGTGACCAGGAGCCCTGTAGGCCGCCCGGGGAACCCAGTCACTGCCTCCCCTTCTCTGCCGTTGGGGCAGCCTGGAGTCGGGGTGCAGCCCGGCTGCAGTCACTGAGCCCAGGAGCCCTCCCAGCCTCCCGGTACCAGTGGGGCGCTCGGACAGTCAGCTTCGGGGGGCTGGTGCGTGCAACACACCCATCAGCCCCCCAGCCTCGCCGCTCCTTCTCCAGTCCACACCTACCTGTGACTCGGGGACAGATGGCTTGAGCTCCGGTGCGGTCCGAGGTACAGTTGTGCATGGGGACCCTCTTGGGACAGCACCACCTCGATCCCCTCTCTGGCCACGGTGACAAATGCATCTGAACCAGAGGGCCCAAGAGCAGGTGGGACAGGGACAACACGGGGCGGGGGTCTCCGTCCGGCCGCCGTCCCCGCCCACGGAAGCTTCTAGCAGAAGACTCTTGGAACCTTCCTGGCCTGGCGCCAGGGCGGATGAAGCGCCTCCCGGCTTCTCTGGGGCATCTCAGAAGCGGTGTGGAGCCCTGACCTCCATAGCAGAGTCTTCCTGCTTGGATCCTCCCCTAGAAGGGGCACTCACTCCCTCTGGGGTACAAGTTAGCAGACCCAAAGCTGCTCGTGCGGTAGAGGAGGGACGTGGGGCTCTGAGAGCATGGCCTTCTGTCCCAGATCCCTCGGGGAGTGAAAGGCGGGACCGGGGCCCCAACGCAACACACTTGCAGATATAGCCAGCCAGCCTTTTTTTTTTTTTTTTTTAATTGTATGTATTTGACAGTGAGAAACACAGCCAGAGAGGGAACACAAGCAGGGGGAGTGAGAGAGGGAGAAGCAGGCTTCCCGCCGAACAGGCAGCCCGATGCGGGGCTCGAACCCGGGTCTCCGGGATCATGACCTGAGCTGAAGCAGAGGCTTAACCACTGAGCAACCCATGCACCCCTGCCAGCCAAACTTTGATCACATGTGTGGAAGAGACAGAACCCATGACCCTCCACTAAACGCCTGCTTTGGGTTTGGGTTGTTTTTAAGATTTTATTTTTAAGTCCTCTCTACACCGAGGGTGGGGCTCAAACTCACAGCCCCGAGAACAAGAGTCACACGTTCCACTGACTGAGCCAGCCCGGCGCTCCTAGGTTTTAAATCCTTGAGATACAACCTGATTTTTTACTCTCTCCTCAAGCCTCTCTGGTTTTTCAGCTTTTGTGTCACCATGAGTCCCGCAGAAAAAGCCACACGGTGCGGCCAAAGCTCCCGTGAGGACCGACCTGCCCTGAGCCAGGATCTACAAGGGGGCAAGGGGCAAAGAGCAGTCTGTGGTGCTCAAGTGGTTCCTTCGTATGCTTGAGATTCCAAGGGACCTGTGGCCAGGAATTTGCCAGGGGACCTCGGTCGCCATTTCCAGGAGGGTCGCTGTGGAAGGCTGACGTCTCGCCCTGGCCAAGGGCGTGTACACAGCGACATTAGGACCGACAGCTCCATGAGTTATAATTTAATAAGTCACCAGATAATCCCCCCTGCCAGAGAGTGAGCCATGAGTAGATGGGATCAGCCTCCTGGGTCAACGCTTGGTCCCAAGAGGGCCCCCCTCCTCCCAGAACCTCGTGGCCTGGTAGAGCTTGAAACGTCAAGGCCGCATGAAGCAGCACCTCGTGGAAATGGCACCCTGGCTGGGGACAGTGTGACTCCTGGGGGCTGGACTTCAGACCCTGGCCAGCCTGGAGCAGCCTCCTGCTTCCTGGTCTCCCTGCTTCTGCTCTGTCCCCAGGAGCCTGTCCTCCACATGGCAGCCTGAGAGGGTCTCAAAACAGGAGAGGATGTGGTGACAGCTCTGTTGGAAGCCTCCCATGGCTCCCTGCCCCCCCCCGCCCCCGAGCATCGCAAACCCCATTGCTGACTGTAGGCAGACATAGCTCACGTGGCCTGATCTTGTGTCCTGCTCAGGGAGACCCAGCCTTACTGAATTCCTCCATCCCTCCATTCCTGCTGCCTGCCTCAGGGCCTTTGCACAGGTCATGCCTCCACCCAGAAAGCTCTTCCCTCCTTTTTACAAAGGGAACTCCTATGGGGTTTTAGCTCATAGCTCACACACCCAGGAAGTCCAGACCAGGTCCCATCCTCCTCAGTTCATACAAATTATAATTTTACATTTATTTCTGAGTTCCTTGTGTGTTCTTTTCTTTCTTTCTTTTTTTTTTAAAACTACACCCTTGCTTCCTGCAGGATCCCGGGGGCCCAGCACATAGCCAGCAGTCCAGAAATGTTTGCTGACCGACTCAGCACGGGAGTGGGGTCTGGTGGCTTCACGAGAGTGAAGGCGGATAGCTGGAATTTCTGCCCACGTGCTCCTTTCCGCACTCCAAGGGACCCCTGCCCAGCCCTGGACAGAACCCACTTTGAGAACCAGTGCTTTGGGTCATCCTTTTCCCTTTATGGGTGGGTCCACTGAATGTCTAAAGCCACACAAGCCCCATGGTTCTCGTACTGCCCACGAGGAATCTGAATGGAGGCCCCCTGACGGCGTCCCCAAACCCAGTCCCCGTGTGGGACTGGGCTTCTCACAACCACACCGCCAAGCGGGTCTAAGAGAATTCAGATCACTGCCAACACATCTCTGCAGAGACAGCAGCAGTCCCGCCAAGCTAGGGGCTCACGCCCACAGGTCTGTCCCCCCGCCCCCACTTCAGAAGCTGGCCACAAGCCCAGGCCATCGTCTGTGCTTTCTTTCTTTTTAAAGATTTTATTTATTTATTTGAGAGAGAGAGAGAGAGAGAGAGAGAGAGAGAGAGAGAGAGCGCACAGGCGCACATGAGCAGGGGGAAGGGCAGGCAGAGGGACATGCAGGCTTCCTGCTGAGCTGGGAGCCCGATGTGGGACTCGATCCCAGGTCTCCAGGATCATGACCTGAGCCGAAGGCAGTCGCTTAACCAACTGAGCCACCCAGGCGCCCCTATTTACCGGATTTTTAAAGGAAATGATAAATGATATGAATCAATAGCCAGATGGAGAGAGGCACAGGGTATGGGTTCCCTCGCCTTCCCAGGCGAGCAACCCTTGCCACTTCCTACCTGCTCACCTCGCCAGGAGCTCTCTGCGCACCGTCCTGCTGGGGCTTTCACACTCACACGATTGGCTTGCTCGCGCCGCCTGGGCTGATTCAACTCCCCTGCAGCAACCGCTCCTGGGGGTGGGTCCAGAAGGAACCTTCGTGAACAGGGCGCCCGTTTCACCCTGGCAGTTCTGGCGGATGAAGACCAAATACACCCAGGAAACTGATTTGGGGGATTTGAGCGACCAAATACACGTGTGCCCCAGAGCCCTTCAGAGTTCCTGACCTTGGACTCTCTCCAGCCTGTCCGGTGGGAAAAGGATTTACAATACAGGGAGATTATGTGTTTGGTTAGGGTTTAGCACCTTTCTTTCTTTCTTTCTTTCTTTCTTTCTTTCTTTCTTTCTTTCTTTCTTTCTTTCTTTTTTCTCTTTCATTCAGATTTTACTTATTTACTTGACAGAGAGAGTGAGTGAGCCAGCGAGGGAGAGAGAAAGGGAGCAAGCATGACTGGGGTGGGGGAGGGAGAGGGAGAGGCAGACTCCCCGCTGAGCAGGATCCTGAGATCATGACCTGAGCTGAAGGCAGCCCCTTAACCCGCTGAGCCACCCAGGCGCCCCTGGGTCTTTCTTGCGTTTTTTTGTTTCTTTATTCCAATCTTTGCAGCATCCCAGCACAGTGGCATTTTTCATTCTGTTTTTAGGGGGTAAAAGAATCTTGGGTTCAAGTAGGGTGGGATTCCCCCAGCCCCCTAAATCTGTGCTCTTCAAGGTCACTGCCAAGGATCCCCTGGCCCTAGGAGGGGCCGCCATAAACCCCCGGCTCATCCTGAGAAAAGCACAGACTATATTCACTTTAAGTACATTTCTGTGTATTAACCTTTTCTGCCTGGCCACCAAGCCCTGAGACCCTAGTAGCAAAAATGGCACGTTTCAGCCCCCTTCCCACTCCTGCCTGGGGCAACCTCCTGGAAGGTCTGTGTGTTCCAGAATTATTGACACGAACGCATAATTCTGCCCTCCGCTCCTCTCCAACATTCAAGGCCAGCTGCCAGGGGCTGCCCCCCTGGCCCTGACAGCCTTGCCCAGCTCAGCCCAGGAGCACAAGCCTGCCAGTCACCCATGACATTTCGGAGAAGAGCGTCACCAAGATGTAACTCGCAACCCATTCGATTCACCCGCCCATACAATTCAGCGGTTACGTTATTTTTAAATGCAGCATTGAGGGGCGCGTGGGCGGCTCAGTCAGTTAAGCGTCCAACTCTCGATTTCGGCTCTGGCATATGCTCTCAGGGTCCTGGGATGGAGCCCTGAGACTGGCTCTGCACTGGGCGTGGCACCTGCTTAAGGCTCTCCCTCTCCCTCTGCCCCTCCCCCTACTCATCAGTGCATTCGCTCTCTCTCAAAAATTAGAAAATAAAGTAAATTAAAATAAAATGTAACATTTAAGGGACCCCTGGGTGACTCAGTCAGTTAAGTGTCTACCTTGAGCTCAGGTCATGATCCCGGGGTCCTGGAATCGAGCCTCGTGTGGGGCTCCCTGCTCAGCGGAGACTCTGCTTCTCCCTCTCTCCTGCTGTCCCTCTCCCTGTTCATGCTCTCTCTCTCTCTCTCAAATCAATAAATAAAATCTTTAAAAATAAATAAAGAGAGGGGCACCTGGGTGGCTCAGTTGGTTAAGCGACTATCTTCAGGTCAGGTCATGATCCTAGGGTCCTGGGATCGAGACCCATGTAGGGCTCCTTCCGCTCTGGGGAAGCTTCCTTCTCCCTCTCCCTCTGCCTGCCACTCCCTCTGCTTGTGCTCTCTCTCTCTAAAAAATAAATAAAATCTTTTTTAAAAAATACATTTTTTAAGTTTTTTTTTACTTATTTTTTTCAGAGAGAGACCAAGTGAGTATGAGCGGGGTGGAGGGCGTGGGAGAGTGGGCAGAGGAAGAAGGAGAGAGAGAATTCCAAGCAGACTTCATGCCCAGCAGGAAACCCAAAATCGGACTCAACCTCATGATGCTGAGATCATGACCTGAGCTGAAATCAGGAGATCGATACTTAGCTGATTGAGCCCCCCCCCATGCCTTAAGATTTTATTTTTGAAAGTTATCTCTAGGGGAATCTGGGGGCTCAGTTGGCTAAGCCTCTGCCTTCAGCTCAGATCATGATCCCAGGGGTCTGGGATGGAGCCCCACATCAGGCTCTCTGCTCTGCTAGAAGTCTCCTAGTCCCTCCGCCTCTGCCCCTCCCTTCACTCATGCTCCCTCTCTCTCTCCCTCCCCCCCTCAAGTAAATAAATAAAAAAATATATTTTGTTAATATTTTAATTATTTACTTGACAGAAACACAGCTACAGTGGGAACACAAGCAGAGGGAGTGAGGGAGGGAGAAGCAGGCTTTCCACGGAGCAGGCAGCCCCATGCCGGGCTCGATCCCAGGACTCTGGGATCATGACCTGAGCCAAAGGCAGACGCTTAATAACTGAGCCACACAGACGCCCCTAAATAAAATATTTTAAAAAAAATAATCTCAAAACCTAGCATGGGGCTCAAACCCACAATTCTAAAATCAAGACGTGGGGCGCCTGGGTAGCTCAGTTGGTTGAGGGACTGCCTTCGGCTCGGGTCTTGGTCCCGGAGATCGGGGATCGAGCCCCGCATCGGGTTCCCTGCTCTGTGGGAAGCCTGCTTCTCCCTCTCTCACTCTCCCTGCTTGTGTTCCTTCTCTAGCTGTGTTTCTCAATGTCAATAAATAAATAAATAAATAAATATTTAAAAAAATAAAATAATATAAAATCAAGACTTACAGGCCCCCCCCAACCAGCACAGAGGCTTTCAATAGAAGCCACACGTATATTTAATCTTTTCTAGGAGCCACATTCTCAAAAATGTAAAAAGGAAAAAAATGGTGGAATTAATTTTAAAAAGACCGTCTTCAACCCCATAGATCCTAACTAGTATGATTTCCATGTGTAATTGATGTAAAAATTTATTGAGATATTTACATTCTCTCTTTGATTCTGTGCCTTGGAAATCTGGTGTGTCTTTTACAATTGCTGTGCCTCAAATTTGGACACTCAATTTTCACCCACGATCCTTGATCTGCATTTAGATGCCATAAGATGGCCAGTTGAAGAAGCGGATTTACACATCTGGGACGTTCCAAATATACTTGGAACATTTCCAGTCATTGAATTGACTATCTAGGGTTGCTTTCGGTTTTGTTGGATCTTCCATTATAGTTATTTTTTTAAGATTTTATTTATTTATTTATTTGACAGAGAGAAACACAGCCAGAGAGGGAACACAAGCAGGGGGAGCGAGAGAGGGAGAAGCAGGCTTCCCGCCAAGCAGGGAGCCCGATGTGGGACTCGACCCTGGGTCTCCGGGATCATGACCTGAGCCGAAGGCATACGCTTAATGACTGAGCCACCCAGGTGTCCCCTTTATAAGTATTTATTTATTTAGCACCCCCTTTATATTTTATTTATTTACTTATTTGTTTGTTTAATTTGTCAGAAGGAGAGGGAGAGCACAAGCAGGGGAGCGGCAGGCACGGGAAAAGCAGGCTTCCCCTTCAGCAAGGAGCCCGAAGTGGCGCTCGATCCTAGGACCCTTGGACTGGGACCTGAGCTGAAGGCACATGCTAAACCGACTGAGCCACCCATGTGTCCCTGATCTTTCTTTTTATATAAAGACTTTATTTTTAAGTAATCTCTGAACCCAACATAGGGTTCAAACTAACAGCCCCGACATCTAGAGACTTTGAGGTCTCAAAATTTCAGCTGGGCACTGAAGTTGTGCAAAGCCTGCTGTCAGCTGCAAAAGGAAGCTACCAACCAGACAGGGCTCAGCATGCATCCGGGCCACGCAAGCTGGCCAGCCTGCAGCTGCTCCAGACGCCCCCGCTGAGGATGTCCCTACCGGCCCTTGATTACCGTGGAGCTCCCTGAGCTGGGACTTCACCTCCTGGGCACCTCGGCTGCCGGGAGGTCAGCTCTAGAGATCTTCCCGACAGGAGCCTCATCTTTAGGGGGTCTTACCTGCTGGGGACCTAGGCTGTTGGAGACCTCATCTGCTGGGGATCTGACAGCGGTCACCTAGCCTTCATGGGACTCACCTCCAGGAGCCCCTCGGAACTGAGGCCTCACCTGTGGCACCCCTCACCAAGTCTCCCCCAGGGGAACTGGCCCTGGGGTCCCGCGCCCTGGTGACAGGTCTGCTGGGTTTCTTGTGGTTATCGTTGTTGCCAGCCGCCCGCGGGGTCCACAGCTGGGTAACACCGGCACCCCTCTCCGGCTGGGAATGCTCCCAGGACAACCGCTGTCTTCTCCCTTATTTTAAAGCCACAGTCTGCACCCCAACTGCCTCCGGCCGCCGGGACACACTCAGCAAAGCCTTGGGAGGCTCGTGGTCGGCACAGCTGGAGATGGGCTGACAGCATCCGGGGGGTGGGCGCCGGGGACGATGTTCAACAGCCCACAGGCCCAGGAAGTCCCCCCAAACCAAGAATGGCCTGGGTGCCAATGTCAGGAGATGGAAAAACCCTGGATGGAGGTCAAGCCCCTCAGTAGGTAGGAGTGGGGACCAGGCTGTCTGGGGTTCCGTGGGCGGCAGGTGTGGGACGAGTGGGCAGGACGGGGAGGGACTGC
>PITA01010146.1:0-73507 GCA_004023965.1 Spilogale gracilis
GCCTATTATTTCATGCCCCGTGACTTCGGATCTCTCTCCCGGCTTTAGTTTTTGTTTCTGGTCCCTTTTTTGCCGAGAAACATGCACTCTACCTAGTCTCGTGCAAGCTGGCTTCTCACTTCGCAAGCACGGGGCTCTCCCCACGTTTGGGCAAACCCCGGTAGCCTCAGCTGACACATGGCTCCCAACCCACTCTGTCTACCTGCTCCCTCCACGAGGAAAAGGGAGGTTGTGGGACTTGTACTCGGTAAGGGGTTTTGAAGCTCCTTGGGAATAAGAGCCCAAAGCACAGACGTGAAGGGAGATGATCATGACTGACCGTCACTTCCTGAAGGCCTCCTACCTTCACCTTCCAAATCAACTGTCTGCTCTTGAATTCTTATCTCAGGATTCTGCTTCTGGGCGAATATATAGCATTCACCATCTCCAGTTCCAAATCTGCTTCTCTTCTTCGGACATCTGTCCCAGTGCCTACACCCCAACCCACCGCGTCACCCAGCTCAGAAGGCCAGGTCCAGCTACCCCAACTCCTGTTTCTTCCATCGCCAAGTCCTGTCAATTCTGCATCCTGTGCAGGACTTGCCTCAAGTTCCCACTCTTCATCTCTGCTGGGACTGCCCCCATGCCAGCCCTGATCATCGCCACAGCCTCGCTCTTCAGCTCTCCCGGCTGCCAACCTCACTCCCTCCAGTTGGCCCTTCACACCCACCAGCAGGGTGAGCATTCCTCAACCCAAATCTTTCTTGGTCACCCCTTACTTAAAGTCTTCATTGGCTCCCCATTGGGTACAAGAAAAAGCTCCTTTACACCGCAGATGAGGGACCTCTGCTGCCCTCTAGCCTCCTCCACCCCCACCCCTGCTATTCTTCAAGGCCTCTACTCCAGTCTCACAGAATATTTGCAGCCTCCTGAATGTGCTTTACATCTGAGCTTCGGTACCTGCTGTTCCTTTCATTTGTAATGTCTTTCCCTTACTTTGAAAAACTCCTGTTTATTTCTCAGTGCTCAGCTCCTGTCACCATTTCTGTGCCATCTTTTCTGACTGCTCTGCCCCTTGCCATTCTCTACCCTTTCTAAGCACAGGGCTAGCCCCACTCCTTTGGGGGTTCACCTAGTCCATGTGATAAAACCTCATGCACCCCATAGTATCACACATAGTATCGTTAACAGTTCCGAGCTCTTTGGGGTCAGCAACCGTGTGTGAACCGTCATCTCTAATTATAGTCCTTAGCTTAGTGACTGGCAAACAGCAGGTGCTTAATAGATGTTTATTGGATAAATAAATGAATCATCCATCTGATGAGTATGTAAAAACTAGATTATGAGGAGAAGTTATATTCGAAAAGTAAGGTATAGATCAAAGAATCAGATCTGAGATGGGAAGTTTCCCGAGTCCTGACTTAAAATCACCAAATACTAAAACCAGAGATCTTGAAAATCACCCTGACCAGCCCTGGAAGAGGTTTTTGGGTTCTTTTCTGCTATTTGGGCATATCTTTTCTTTCCTCCATTTTCTTGGGCATCCCTTTAATTTTATGAATACAGTTCTTAATATTAATGTCTTATTTCTGTCCCCACACATCTCCTCCCCTAAGCAAACCTGCTCTACAATTATGGACTTCTCTTTTTCCCTTCTCTCTGCAAGGGCAGTCACGATGAAAATACAGAAGGGTGCCGCTATACACTTCCGTGGAACCATAATGCCTGTTTATTATGCATTAATCTGAATCAATATAGTCTTTCCTGAAAACATAGGCACCTCAAAGGGCAGCAAATATGAATCACTACTGCCAGTGAGGATCAAACATTAACCCAGGGTTGTGATGAGGCCAACAAAAGAAATAGGCTAGTAATTGCCTTCTAGGGTATCAATCCCTACCTTATACACACATACCCCCTCGGCACACACAAAACCTTTATGGATCTCTCATCCATGAACTTGCCCAATTATAATTGCCCAGCTGTGTCTTTAGTTGTATTCAGGCTAGGTCCTGGCAACAGAGACCTCACGTACCTGATCCAAGGATTCAAAATATTTATGAGGTCTCTAGAGGAAGTCGTTGGCTACTGAAATGGTTGAAGACACATTCACAGACAGATATCTCCACAGGTATCATTAATGACTTAAAGCTGATTTAAGAACCCAAGAGCCTGACCAAAACAAGTAGGAACTGGTACTTTGTATTGATACTCATTATTATCAATTCTTAAAGTTATATTGTATGTATTTCCACCTCTATGTCAACTGAGTTCTACTTAATTTAACTGTGTTTTTCCCCCAAAAAGAGGAAATTCAGTATCAAGGAATGGTACCACCAGCACTTACTGCTTTCTTAGGAGCAGTAGGCACAGTGCCTGGAGCCCACAATACTTTTAGGAGCCCACAGAAATGTTTTCATTTCATTTAAAATCAAAAGCAGAATTGATGTTCTAGGTTGAAGAAAATGTATTAACACATAATATTAGTACATTTGTCTTTACACCAGTGCAATTGTAAAATATCACTTTTAAGTATTTTTTTTAGTGGGGAGGGAATCACAAAGGCAGAAGTGTCCATAAAACTTCTAATGTGGCCCTGATTTCTACCACATTATGCTTGCAACACAACAAGGTTTGAATAGAACCTCAAACACAAGTTCATACTAATTATAAACTTGCCAGGCTGCTCTCTATGTCTTTCACTCCCAAA
Organism: Spilogale gracilis; assembly: GCA_004023965.1. Taxonomy (NCBI): domain Eukaryota; kingdom Metazoa; phylum Chordata; class Mammalia; order Carnivora; family Mephitidae; genus Spilogale; species Spilogale gracilis. The sequence goes on from PITA01010146.1 coordinate 2,690, forward strand.
TTCTACAAGAGGGAAGTCATGGTTCCTAGTCACCATGTTGAGATGGAGAATTGAACATGCAAAGGACAGCTACATTCAGACTGCTGTCTGCTCTAACTTCAGCTCTGCCATTGTCTCTCAAATACCTTCATCCTGTTGTGATTTCCAGAAAAAAAAATCTTTACATCTGTAGGGATTAATTAAACCAGTGCAGTTGCTTCCTTCCCTCTCTTAAAACATTTATAGGATTTAGGTTTTTTATTTTATTTTTAAATGATCGATAGTACTACTAATACCTACTACTTATTTACTGGTTAGCAACCATATATTCAATCACCTCTTTAACCCCAGGTCTTAGCCCCGGTGTCTGGCAAAACACCACGTGCTTACGAAATGTTAGATTAATAAACAAATCACCTCTCAGGCAAGTTTGTGGAAATTAGCTTATGTCCGTGCGGCTCATTTTGTCTTTAATAATCTCACACCTTGTGTGAAGGATCCTCTACCTGTATCACACCCGCATTTTAGGAGGTAATCGCGGGGTCCTTCCCACCTCTCCCGCCTCCATCAGCCAGCCACTTCCTCTCTCCTGGGCTCTGTTCTCGCTCTTCTTCATCCTGGGGTCTGGACTGGTCCCCAGCCGCCAGTTGGCAGCAGGATCCCCGCTCCGCTGGCCCTCCCCGATGTCCATCTCCCCCCTCTCCTGGCCCGCGCCTCGGGGCGCCCCTTCCTCCAGCCACCCTGCGCCGCCCACAGCCACGCCCTCCCCGTGGGCGAGATCACCTGTCCCTCCTCCGCCGCCGCCTCCTCGGGTACCCTCTCGCCCCCCTCCTGCTCCCCCTCGTCCGCCACCTCCCCCAAGCCCTCCCCTTCCCCGCCTCCTCCCACCCCTTGGTGTATATAGTAAAGGCCGGGCGCCGCACGCAGACACACACTCGCCCGGACACAGGCGCACACACACTCACGCACAACCGGCGGCGGCGGCGACAGCGGCTCGGTGACAGCGGCGACGGCGGCTCCCACCGCTGCGCACCCCCTTCAGGCGGCGAGCGGCGAGGCCAGACCGGAGAGTTCCCACACCCGCGACCACCCCTTGGCTTCCTGGAGGCGGCGGCTTCGACTGCGAGGTAGCCACCGCGGTGCCCCAGTGCGGGCCTGGGTCCCCCTCCCCCGCCCTGCCTGTGCGGACCTGCCACCGGGACGCAGGGGGCGCGCCGGGCTGGGCGCGCCTGGTGGGGCCCGGCGCCCGGGGAGGGGCCTGCTCCCGTGGGCAGGACGGCGCCCGGAGGCAGGCCGGGGCCAGCTGGGAGGGCCGGGCGGGGGCGGGGACGCGGGCCGAGGCCGCCACCCGTGCGGCGTCCACGGGCCCGGCTCCTGCTCCCGGCGCCGCGCACTGGCTGGCGGGGCCGGAGAGGCGGCGCCGGCCGGCGGGGCGGGGGCCCCGAAGTGGGTTTCGGGCCGCCACCAGCGCTGGCACCCGGCACAGAGGGCGGCGCGCGGCGGACTCCGCGCTCGGGCACCGCACGGGCCGCCTCCGGCTTTGCCGCTCTGCCCCAGCCCGGAAAACCCGGCGCCTTCCAGGCCCTTCGAAAGATGGATTCTGTTGACGTATCTGGCGGCCCTGGCGAGCCGGGTGGAAAGTTGGGTTTTGCCAGATCGCGCTGGGCTTGTCTTTGTGACGCTCGTCCAGTCCCGCATCCCCCCGAAGCCGGGTGAGTGTGCGTCGGCGTCCCGGGAGCTTTCGTGCCCCCCAATGCCCAGACCCGGGGTGGCCGCACCAGCTCGAGCTTTCTGCCATGTTAGGCACCGAGTAGCGTTCTCATAGCATTTTTGCGTGCGTTTCAGCGGTGCCTTTTGCTGCGGAGGGAGTTATCGCTTCTCTCGGCGTTGGCTTTTTCGGGGTTGGGGCTGTGCTCAATGTGTTTGCTTGTTTGCCGTTTAAAGCCCGACTATTGTTCAGGACAAGCTCCGCCTGGGTGGGGAAATGGCATCCCACCACAGTTGCCGGCGAGGGGTAGAAATGTTGCCAAACAGCTGCTGCTTTGTGTTTCCCTATCAGAAGTCCCTGGAGTAGGTTTGGGGCACGACGGATGGATGGAGAGAGGGATGGGGCACGGAAGAAGAAGGTGGCTTTGGAGGAGGGAATTGTCATCCACCCCATGGCATGCAGTCAGCGGCCCTTTTTGCCTGCCAAACTTTTATGAATATTCCTTTTGTGGCAGGGTAAAGCTTAATGAATCCAGCCCAGTTTTCCAGGGAAAAGCGGTAACCCGGCTTTAACAATGGTTTGAGAACTTAATCAATGAGAAAGGCGGGGGGAGGAGGAGGAGGAGGCCCTGACACCGTATGTGTGTGTGTGGGGGGAGAGGTTATGGCTGCTTCTTGCAGAGTCCGGTAGAGGAGAGGTGGGCAGGGCAGAGCACAGCTCCTGAGTTCCCGGAACTGTTGGTAGCTATTACCTGTGCCGGCTGGAGCCACCCCCTGTCGTGCTGCCATCTCACCGTCTTCGCAGAACCTTGGCGGTGGGGCTTGAGGGGCGACCTGCGGCCAGCCCCCCTCATCTGGCGTTTTTAAGGATGTGTAAATATTTTGCTGAGGATAAGTGACATCAACAGAATGATATTCTGCAGAGCCTGGGTGTGCAGCGATGATAAATAGATATGGCCAAACAAAGTTTTGATAACCGCGGATTCTCATGGCTTGCTCTGTTTCATTTGGGTCTTTGTTTTTGTTGGTTTAGCATTATCTTTCATCCTCTGGTGTGATCCCTTTATTTAGCTGATTTTGGAAGCTTCTCTTTAGAACAGAGAGAAAAGCAGCCAGCAGGGAGAAAACAATTCTTAGCCTTGTATGCATTCTGCGAGGTTTTCTTTGCTTCTCCCAGGGAATCTTTCTCAGTGTTGTGTAGAGGTCTCTATTCCTCCTTTTGAGTCTTCAGAATCGTTTGTTGATTGACCAAAAGACCTAGGATAACTTTGCAAATGTGTCCTGATGTGCTTTTGTTACAATGGAGGGGTGGCGGGCTGTGTGGGAGGAGGCTAGCGAGGCAGGGAGGCTAGCGGGTGGGAGCCACTCACCAGGGAGGCATTGTGCTCCCCACCCCACTGTTTTGTCATTTGCCTTTTCTTCTCAAAGAGGAACATGGAGAGCTGTGCCACTTTCAGAAGTCAGGGATGGGCAGGAACGCACAGAATTATACACCAGGTGTCATCCCAATTTCTCTGCCCCTTAGAAATCCTGAGAGGCCACCTACCTACCCCCGAATCCACACCCCCTAGTAAATATCCTACAAATGGCCACTTGTGTCTTACCCTGACCGATGTCCACTAGAGGCATTCCAAGACAGCCTGGGCACCGTGAGCCAAGTCGGACTGGAACTTGAGGTATTGGCCGCTTTGGCACCAGCCCATGGAACCATGGGGGTGGTCCCTTTATCAAGCAAAGAAGCACCAGACTTCCCACTGTTGAGGTCTGGCCCCAGAAAACCTGCCCATCTCAGAAAAAAAAAAAATGACAAAACAGCTTTCTAGATGATGCCAGTTGCCCGTGTAAGAACTTGGTCTGTGGGCAGTTGGTTAAAAACTATAAAATAAATGAAAAAACTCTTGTAGCCAGGAATCAGCCTCTGAGACAGGGCCTCTGGAAAGCAAGAAAGAAAAAGAAAATGCAAACGGTGTGTGATGAGGTGTTGCTGGGCATGCCGTAGCACCCAGAGAACAGGTAGAGGTATATCTGCAGCCCCCCGAGAGCTAGATGGGACTGGCCTTCCCAACCCCATCTGATTCTGGGTGGAGGTATTCTGTATGTGCCAATCTCCGCACACAGCGTGCTCTGAATGTACAATAAAAAAAGAGCCAGTGTCTGTTCTCTGCCTCCTTCCCTAACCTTAGATCTGCGGGGAGGAGGGTAGCGGAGGGAAATAAATTGGGAAAGGAATTAGCATTTGTCGTTGCCCTCTGTCTGCGAAACACTTCACATATGGGAAAACATGATGTGATGGAGGCATTATTTTACAGATAACGAATCTGAGGCTCAGAGAAATTTCCAGTCATGCGTCTGAGTCCCGACTTTGATGGTTATGAATTAAAGGGCCAACATGTCCCTCTAATCCCTCTTCCAAGTCTCTTATTTATTTCTCCCAAAGGCCAGAATCCTCAGTCCCTCCATGTTCACAGATTATGGCAGCTACCTTGGGGGGGTGGGTAGCCGACCAGTGAGACAGCCCAGTCAGCCCGGCTACATGCTCCTGGGCCAAATAGGTAGAGCCCAGATAGTCCCAGACTACTTCAGATGGAGAGACTGTGCCTCCATCATCTTGGAATTTCCAACGCCCAACTGTTGCTTAATAAATCAGAGTTGAGTGACTAAGTGACGGAGCTGATGGAGTGAATGGTGGTGGGGAGATAGCTGTAAGTCATCGTCAGGGGAGAGTCAGCAGGGAGAAATCCAAAGATTTTTTAATCCGGAGATTTTTATGTCTGTTTGGGGATTTGGAGTTCCTGGTGTCATGCTCCATTTCTAGCCTGTGCTAGGTCCAACTTGACAAGTTCATTTGATAGGGACAAGAGGATTCCTATTTTTATAGATGAGGAAACTGAGATTAGACAGGTTAAATAATTAGCCCAAGGTCCATGGGAGGACCAAAGGATGGGTAAAGTATTTCTGACTCTTAACTGTCCCAAATGAATAAATTCTCAATAAAAAGGAGATGAGGTCTTACTATGCAAATGCATCATGTAAGCAGTCCCTTAGTCCCTTTCCAACCAGATGGAAGCCTTTAACCCGCTAGAAATTCTGGAGCCACTGAGAGAACCAGGATTTGAATCCATACATGATTCTGCTGCCTCCCTGATCAGAATATGAAGGGGACCCCCGAGAATGAGGGAGGAAGATGGCTAATTACATTCTCCCCTGTACAAAAGCCTATGTGGGATTCTGAATTAAGCTTGATTTGGAGATCAGGGTGCCATCCTGGCTATTGAATTGGCAGCTCTTGTCTTTGGAGAATGTGTCTGATTACCACTTCTTCCTCCCACCTGTTCATGTGCCTGGATGCCCATCATTTCGTTCTTTCTAGACCCAAGGCATCTTCTTTGTGGCTCCGCCTTTTTTCACGAGCCTCTTGAGTCTACGGCTCTCCTTTGTCCTGACAGCAACTGGTGAGGAGGTGATGTTGGTGATTGCATTTGTACTTCTGGATTTTGCACACAACCCTCCTTCCCTCTCCAACCAAGAACACACAAACAAACACACACACATGTGCAAACACAGGCGCACATAATTTGATCATGTTTCTTTATCTGCTTCACCAAATTAGATTGCCAACCTAGAACTGTTATTGAAAGAACATATGTGACTTTGGTGATCTTCTGTCCCAGCCCCTGCCTGAAGAAGATCAGAAGAGCTAAGACGGAGGTGGCTCAACCAGGAGATGCCTCAAATAATGATTATACTTGCTGGTTTTCCCAGTACTGTGGGGCAGCCCCCTACAATGTAGGCATGGGCCCTGGGCTTCTAGAATATCCCAATCCTTGTGGTTCCCATTTCTGCTTTAATTCTTAGCTCCAGTAACTTGATGGGTCACCCTGCTCTCACCCGTCACTCTCTCTTCCTACAGCTTTTTGGTCCTGTACTACATTGTCCAATAGAACCTTTTATGATGATGGAAATGTTCCATTATCTGCACCGTCTCCTACAGTAGCCACAAGTCACATGTGGCTATTAGTAGTCGGAAGGTGGCTAGTCTAAAGTAGGAGGCGCTGTAAGGATAACATACCCACGTGATTTCTAAGACTTAGTACAAAAAGAAAACGCAAACTAGCTCGTTAATTTTTATATCAGTTACAAGGTGCAATGATAATATTTTGGCTGTATTGGTCAAATAAGCTACAGTATTAAAATGAATATCACCTGTTTCTTTTTATCTTTTTCATGTGCCCACCAGGAATTTTAAGTGACACATAACTCTTTCTACTAGGCAGTGCTTCTGTAGAGCGAACTAACCACCAAGCCGTGCCTTCAGCCTCATAGTAGCTCCGTAGTGCCTGTCTGGTGGAGAGCCATCTCCTGCCCGAGCAACTGATTTCCTTGACACCTGGTCTAAGAATATCCTTCCTGGGGTTTTGTGCTTGGAGAAGAGTATCCCGAGTAGACGCCCTAATGGTGAGAGTGGGTTATTTGGGGCTGCAGCCAATCTTATAGAAAGGAAAGGGGAAAAGAGGATTCACATAGTTACTTCCTGACAGCTTGATGGAAACAAGAGCAAGGAGATACATACAGTTTCTGTGAAAGAGACAGAATAAATGCAAGGAAGCCCAGTTTCACACCCTGTGCTGCTGCAGATGAGGAAACCTGGTGAGGGGACAGTTCCTGGGAAAGGGGGAAGGCTCGCAGCTGGCACTGTGATCTTCCTGGGCCCTTCCCTGGGAGCTGGGCATGGCCCAAGTAGATGGAAAGGGCTGGAGTAATGAACTTGGGGCTGCGGTGATTTATAGGTCAGGCTCCATGGCTCTGGCCCCTGAGAGGGCTGCCCCCACGGGGGACCCTTGGCTGACCTCCTCGAGCTCCTCGGAGGGAGCTGGTTTTGTTTCCCATGGCAGAAGCAGACTGTTTACTGGAGCACAGGAAGAATCCGACATTCTGGCGAAAAATAATTCATTAACAGCCAGGGTATTACCAGTTCCCTGGAAAAGCTCCTCCAGCTGCACTGTAGCAACTGTTCTTTTTCAGCAGCAGATTTGGGCCTCACTGGCAGCCAAGACTGGGTGTGTTTGGGCGTTTTTGTCGTTGTTGTTATTTTTGCTTTTGTGCGTATGCCACTTTTGCCTTATAATTCAGAAGAAGGAATGGTGGCCCGGAAGGGTCGTAATGGTGTAGCTGCCGGCCATTATTGCCTTTGTAGTTTAGGCCTGGAAACTCTAGGCCAACTCTAGGAACCTGCGCTTCTCCTGACCAAAGCGCACCCCCATGCTAGGGGCACAGTAGAGCCACACAGAGTAGTCTAGAACTTAAGGAGTTTTAGAGAATCTCAACACCTGCTCTTAAGACTCTCTGGAAACAATTGGCTGAACGACGCCCAGCCCCAACCCCACCTTCCCACATACACACAAATATCAGGCAGAAAGTCCTGCCTCGGCTGTGTGGGATTCTTTGCTTCCTGTTAATGGACACAGTGGGGCCAAAGAATATGATTCATCATCCCAGTTTTGAGGGCATTTGGAAAGCCAGGCAGGCATAACCAAGAGAATGGGCTGCATGTTTTGCTCACTAAGAGTGATTGAGTCTACAGTAAATAACATGGAATGATTCAGGAAGTTTTTTATGCTCTGGAAAAATCTGCTTTAGGAAAAAAAAGGGTTTTGTCTGCTTGTTTGTTTTTTATGCCTCGTGTTCAGAAATGTGTACCCAGTTAGCAACAAATGGGAAAGAATGGCATTTCCTTGTTTTCATTTTCTAAAATACTCTAATTGTAGGTTAAGTAAGATATGATGTATTGATTTTGGTTTTCTATGGAACGTAACTAGATAATCATTTTATTTTATGGGATATTAATTTCCACCCATTTAAACTGATGAAGTGTGCATTTAAAATGCACCCTATCTACCCCTGCCACCACTGCAGTATTTCTTTTTTTAGGGAGAGAGAGAAGGCAGGGGCCGGGGAAGAAAATGTGAGTGAGCACATCAGAGGGAGGCAAAGAGGAGCAGAGGGCAGGGGAGAGAGAGAATCTTAAGCAGGCTGCATGCCTAGCGTGGAACCCAACATGGGGCTCGATCTCACAACCCTGAGATCACAACCTGAGCCAAAATCAAGACTCGGGTGCATAGGAACACCTGGACAGCTCAGCGGGTTGAGCGTCTGACTCTTGGTTTAGGCTCAGGTCATGATCCCATTGATTGTGGGCTCGAGCCCTGTGTCGGACTCCATGTTCAACGTGCGGGCAGGGCGCAGTCTGCTTGAAGATTCTCTCCCTCTGCCCCTCTCTCCATCTCTCGCTCTCAAAAAGATAAATGTTTTTTTAAAAAACCTGAGTCAGATGCTCAAGTGACTAAGCCACCCAGGCGCCCCTCTCATAGTATTTCTTTAATGTTCCTAGGTCCAGACTGAGAATCTATGGCATTTATTTGGAAAGGAATAAACACGTTCTTAGCTAACATATATATATATAAACCAACCTTAGGTTTCAAAGAAAATGATGTCTTCTCCCTTGGATGACTGCCAAACAGATGAATATTAAAGGCTGAGCATTTTGGTTTTATCTAGAGCACGGTTTCTCCACCTTGGCCCTGTTCACATTTTAGACCAGACTTTTCTCTGTTAGGGTCATGGGGCACAAATGTTAGCAACGCCTCTCTGGTCTCTACCCACTCGATGCCAGTAGCGTCGTCCCCTGCCACTGCACCTGTGGCAACCGAAAACGTCTCTACACCTTGTCAAATGTCCTCTCTGGGACAAAATCGCCCCTGGTTTGAGAAACACTGCTCTAGACCAAGGTTTACTAAGTAATTTGTGGGTTTTGGCAAACTAATTCTGAAATAGTATATGACACAATTTATCCTCCGGACTTTTATATATACTGTTCGTGGGGGTGAACAATTAACAGTTGAAAGTGTGTCATATGCCTGATTTCATTCTAAGGCTGGTGGATGAGTCTGTAAGGTTGTATAAGCACGGAGGTTTGTGTGTGTGTGTGTGTGTGTGTGTGTGTGTGTGTGTGTGTGTGTTTTTAAGGCAAGTGACTGAATAAGGTGTAGGTAATTGGGGGCACGCTATAATAATTAGCGGCCTTTCTGGTTTTTCATAAAGAGAGCAGGTTTCTTCCTCCCTAATTTCTTTTTCATGTGCACCTGATTCCAGGCATGCCTTTCAAGCCACCAGGCGTCTTCGTCTACCCTGCCCCCTCTCCACTGTCATTTCTCCTGTAGCATCTTAAGCCTGAGCCAATTAATTTAGCCCTTTAGTGTACTTGGGGGAGCTCTGCGCGTAACCCTGTAATAGACTTGTTTCAGATCGTGGCAGCCCTTTACCCACCACTAATATCCATGTTTTCCAGGACTGTTGAGAGAAAATGTCAGTGCTGGGCCGATGGGGCATTTTTCAAAATGATGGGACATTCAAATTTAGGTGGTCCTCCCCAGCCCTCCCAGTTCTCTCCTTCTCACACACATTTGCTTCCTTGCAGCAGGCCCACTTGGGAAAGAGGATGTCAGCAGGGCTCCTTCATGCAGCTCAAACCTGGTAATGCTTGCAGTCAGCAGCAGGAAATGAAAAGCTGTGGCCACCCTTAGCCATCCTCTTTCAGAGGGTCCCTTGAAAGGCTAGAAATAAGGGTTATACATTCTCAGCGAAGGTGTCCCGAGGCTAAAACACGGAAATGGGATGAGCACTGGGAAGACAGAGGGAGAGCAGAGACGTGGGTCATGCATTGCACAGGCAAGCGACCTGAGGTCACTGTGTCCTGCCAGTCTTTGGCGTGCAATGGGCAATTGGCGGGGCTCAGTGCCGACCTCAGTGGGGGCCGCGTCGTTTTGGGGCCATCCAGGTAGGCTGACCTTTTCCAAAGAGTGTCTGAAGGAGTTCCGAGTGTCAGGCTTAGCCAGTGAGGAAAGACGGAAAAGCTGAGCACGTCGGGGTGGGCCAAGCCGCCAGCACACCTTCATGCCTGAGTTCTAGTCTCCCCTGGAGGGCAGTCTCATTCTTCCTTGTCGTCATGAAGGAAGAGGCAGTGAGCTTGGCAGACGTCCACGGCGTGCCAGGTCCGGGCAGATAAATAATTGACTTGCAGCACGTGACACTTGGTCATCTTAAGTAGCCAGCCAGGATTTGGGTGATGGTTGCAACACTGGGAGACGAAACGGGATCATAAACAGGGGCTGCAGAAGCAAACACACACGTCCAAGTGCTATGTTGTTCCTCAAAATAATGGCAGTGGCAGTGGCTGTGAAACACATTTAGACCCTTGTCATAAAAATGCAAACAGTCCTCCTGCTATAGGGAAAAGCTAAATAAACTCCATTGCAGCTGTATTAAGTAGAAACAGATTTAAAAATCGGGTGTTTTTTTTCCTGAGACACTTATTTATAGCAGGTTGGGCAAAGGCTGCCACTATCTTTTGCGACTCCGGAAGAGTGTTTTCCAGATGGTCCTTGCTGTTTTTCTCTTTATTAAGCTTAGCTGAACACGGCCTCTCTTGGAAAGGTTCATAGAAACTGGTGTTCTTTTTTGCAGATTACAATGGCCATTGATTGGCCAACAAATCAATAGATGGGAATGGATTGAGCCTGTGCTGATGCATTACCTTTTGCATTTTAGAACTAAGAAAAATATCAAGGAAAGCTCAAAATAGGGGTGCTCATTCTTTGGCTTGTATACATCAGACCTTCGGAAATCATCTGGGGCTACGTTTTCTATTAATTTACATTTGCTTTTTTTTTTTTCTAAATTAATGCCCTTTTTGCTCAACCTCTCCAACATCACTGTTTCCTTTCCAACATCTAAACAATGTCCAGATATATTTCAGATTGATCAATTAACTCTGGCTGCAATTTCCTTTTAAGAAAAAAAAAAATCACTAACCCGCTAGACTAAATACGAAATCGAATGCGAAAATCTCAATCTGAGACCATTTGTTCAAGGATCCTTTGTGGTCTATCACTTGCATTTCACGAAGGCAAGAAAAGGCTGATTCTGCCCTGCCTTCCCATGCTGGACACACCCACACCAAGAAACCTCAAGCTTTGTTTTTGCTCTTAGGAGCAGCTGGATCTGGGGTCATCAAGGTTGATTCCTGCAGCCCAAACCACACAGGGAGCCATTTTGGAAGGTCACATAAACCATTGGTCTCCACAGAATTTCTGCCCCTTCACAGTGTAATGCAAGAAAAATGAAAATGTAGTGAGTTTCTTTTTTAAAGCTAACCCTTTTCCATTTCACAGAACTGCCCTTTATTCTGAAATGGCCTTTCCTACTTGTCTCGGTGCTAACGGCTCTTTTATGAATGATCAGGATAGTACCTGGCATGTGCAGTTTAACATCTTTTTTGATGAAGTCAGAAGTTGTCCAGCTCATGTTGGATCCTCTGTTTTTTCAAACGTTACTCATCCAGAACAGTAGAACGTCTGCGATTCACCCGGGAGGCAGAAGTAGATTATGAAGGGGAACCTTTGTTGTGATTCTTAAGCCAGAAAAACCAACCTAAGCAAGAGTCTTGCTCGGAGTTTGCTTACTTGACTCTTCTGACCCATCAGCCACAGGGAACTGGCCTTGTCCAGAGCCCACGGGAAGCATGGAGTCACATCTCCAGAGGAGTTTGAAAGAGAAAACTGGCTTCTTGGACATAGCGTCTGAGTGTGCAGCCTGAACTCTGGGAGCCTGGACCTTTTATCCCTGATTCTGTTTTCAACTCTGTTGTCAGCTCACACAGGCTTCACCCACCCTCCTCCTGTCCTCAGCCCTGCCTGCTACCGCATGAGCCCTACTGGTCTACACCTGTCCTCACTCCCCCAGCTGCTGTTCCTCTCAATAAAGCATCTCTCTAGCCTTGTCACCCCAGCTCAAGAACATTCAGTGACTCCCTGTTTCCTAATTAGTTAAAATAAAACTCTGTATATAAGCCCTCTTCCCATTTTCCCACTTGTTCTCCCTCTTGTGCCTGGCCTTCAGTAGGGATAATGCCTCTGAGTTAAACAATTATCTGGGAGTTTGCTTGTTTTCTTATATGGGGGGAAATCTGCAAGAAGGTTACAAAATCTCTTGGACATCTTTCTGGATGAAGAACACTGAAGCCCTGAGTCTAATATAATGGACCGTCCCAGGGATTATGACATTTATCTTAAGGAAGGAAGGGAGGGAGGGAGGGAGGGAGGGAAGGAAGGGAAGGAAGGAAGAAAGGAAGAAAGGAAGGAGGGAGGGAGGGAGGGAAGGAAGGAAGCCTGCTCCACACAAAATGAGGCTCTCTGGCTTTAAGAACTTTAGCCTTCCTCCAAGTCTCCTACAAACTGCTTCCGGATGGGGAGGCCAGCTTTCTAGCCTGCGGACAATGCGTATTGCCTCGGGATGGTGCTGCTGAGTAGTGCTGCCAAACACAGACCCACTCCCACAGGCTCTGAACTTGTGGTTGAAACACAGCAGGAAGTCTATCCTAGCCAGTGTAGACTATCCATTCCATTAGCAAATGTCTCCAGTGGTTGCTCATAAAATCATAATAGCAACAATATTACCTATCGCTTCTCAAGCTTCTGCTGTAGGCTGGACAGTTGTCCAAAGTGATTAACATTTATTGTTTTATCTCCAGCCTTGTAACGACCTTGACCTTAATGTTAGGTGGGTACTGTTTCATAACGGAGGAGTCGGCTCTCCGAGAGGGTGGTAGCTTACACAAGGTCACACAGCTCGTTGAAGGTGTAACTGGGATTCTATAGGACCCGGTTCAGTAGGACTTCCATTCTACACTAGAAATACACTCTGTGGCGGGACACTGGCTGCCCAGTGTGGTGGCCCCTAGCTAGAAGTCGCTGTTGAGCACTAGAAATGTGACCAGTGTGGCTGAGTGAGACCTGACTTTTAAATTTTATCTTTAATTAATTTTCTTTTTAATTTTTGTCTTCAGCAGTTCACTGGTATTAAGCACACTCACATTGTCGCACAACTGTCACTACCGTCTATCTCCAGGACTCTTTGCATCTAGCAGAGGGAATCCCTATACCTGTTAAACACTAACTCCCCAGTTCCCCTCCCCCCAGTCCCTGGCAACCGTGTCCATGTTCTTTTTTTCTTCCTCTTTAAAAAAACATCTCCTTTCCCCCAACATCTGAGCCTCTGGTAACCACCATTCTACTCTGTTACTGAGTTTGGCTTTTTTTTTTTTAATTCCACATTTAAGTGGGATTATGAATATTTATCTTTCTTTCCAAAAAAATTCTAAATGCAAATTGCCACATGGGGCTAGTAGCTCCCGTCTTGGACAGTGCAGCTCTGGACGATGCTCATTTCGCCGCGCCCTCCTGCCTTTCCGCTCCCAGATTTCCTGTGATATCCTCCCAGTAGAACACAGCTCCTCCCTTTCTCAGAGGCCTGCGGACCAGTGGTTCTCATCCTTTAGTGTGCATTCAGATCAGCTGGAGGGCTTGTTAAAATACAGATTCCTGGGACCAACCTCCGGAGCAGGGCAGGATTGGGCCCAAGAATTGCATTTCTAACAGTTTCCTTGGTACTGCTGCCACCAGGATCTTCGGTTGAACATTATCTACCTGGGCTTAAGGACTAATTCCTGCATCTTAAAGTGCTGTGGCCTGGGGTTCAACCGCTATGCCTCTCCGTGCTGGCTCAGGTCCACTGGGAGAAGCTTTCTTCTTGTTGCTGTCCTGGAGACCTGGCCCTCTACCAGTCCCGGCTTTATTCGGGCCACAGTTAGATTTGGCCAGTCCCTTGGCGGTTGTTCTGGAACGCATTCATTTTAATTTGGGGCTCCTTAGGAGAGGGGATAGAGAGCGGGGGGCTGGGGTGGGTGGTGAAAGAAGAGGTACTACCTCGAGGAATTGTCTGACCACTCTTGTGATGGAACGCAAGTCTGGACAGATAAGAATATTTGTTATCCAGTCTGCTGTTCTCTATAATTAAATGGTGGCAGAAAAGTTAACTAGAAGAGAAAAAAAAATGAGGCAGGTGAAGGGGACAGGTAACCCAGGCCCCCCCACCCTCGTATCTTCATCCTAATTAAAGCCTTTGTCCCTCTTAGAGGCTTTTCCCTGGGGCAGGGTTGGAGGGGAGATGGTGTGAGTGGTCAGGGCGCCTGGAGAGGTCCCTGGAAAGGGGACTGTCATGTTGGCCGCCTTGACTCTTGGTCTAACTTTCAGCAGTGCTGACAATGTCGTTCTTGTTTTTTTAAAGAAAGAAGGAAGGGAGGGAGGGGGGAAGGGAAGGGAAGGGAGGAAGGAAGGAAGCAAGGAAGGAAGGAAGGATGGACAGACAGGTGTAAAGAAGTAGCTGAGGTTACCCATGAAAGTAGCTCTTAGGCTGTTTTTCTTATGAATATTTATAAAACATAAGAGCAATGTGGAATCACTTTTGGTCTAAGTGCGCCCAGATCTTCTGTGTTTTCTCCCATGGAGCCTGTTTGTTCTCTTGCCGTTTTCCCTCTTTGTTTTGCTGTTGTAGTTGTTTCATTTTTGGAGAGCAGGAATCATGTGTCTTTTTTTGTGGCTTGGTCTCAAACCAGCCTTCAGTCTCTTGAGCCAGGCAGCACTTCCTAAAGTCCATTTTAATCACCATGTTTAGCAGCCCAGCCCTCCTTGGCTCCTGGCAGTGTGCTCGGTAGCACTTAGATGCTGGTAATATGCTCCATACAAAAAAGTACAAACACACACATTTCTCCCTGTTTATCTGTTTCCAAAAGCAAATCTTCAAAGGCATGAACTCAAGGCCCATTTCTGCTACTGCAGGGGTTCCTTCCCTGTCCATCGGTGGTGGAAATGTCAACTTCCTGTGCTTTGAGTACTCCCGTCATCTCACTTAGCTCTGGGCCATCGCCCCTCCAGAGAGCTGGGCAAGTCAGAGCTCATCCCTCTCTTCTCTGTCTCCACCACTCAGCAACGGTAAGACCCACCTTCCTCCAGTCAAATGGACCTAGCCTCACCTCCATTTTGGACATTTAGAACATGAAGCTCTTCATTCCCCATTTATATGGGGTATTTCTTTCCTTCCTTGAAATCTGTTGCTTGCCCCCATCTCTCTAGTGACCACTGCCAAATGCCCTATTCTTTCTTTCTTTTTTTTTTAAGATTTATTTATTTATTTTAGAGAGGGACCATGTGAGCCAGGGGGCAGGGCAGAGGGAGAGGGAGAGAAATTCTTCAGCAGACCCTGCACTGAGCGCAGAGCCTGATGCAGGACCCAATCCCAGGACCCTGAGAGCACAACCTGAGCCGAAATCAAGAGTCAGAAGCTTAACTGACTGCACCACCCAGGCGCCCCTGCCCTGTTCCTTTTTACGACTTCCATAGATGGCATGAAGGACTTCAGCTTCGCCAAATTCACGGTGGAGCTGAAGCACCTAGCCAAGAATTTAATATATGTGCTCTCACTTAAACTGCAGAGTAATGTTATGAAATAGCTACTTTCATTTACAGATGAGGAACGTGAGCTTATGATGCTGAGCAGAAAAAGTGAGTGGGGCCCAGATCATAATGAGTCTTGTTAGCCTTGAAAAAGAACTTGGACTTTATCCTGAACAGCTTCATAGAGGCCAGTGACATTAGGGGGCCGACTCTGGGATTCGGTAATGGCTGGCGGGTAGAGTAAGTGATGATGGCACCCTAGTTTCCATAGGTTAGACCCGTGATGGGTCAGGGAAATCAGGAGGAGGGTAGATTGGGTATCTGGGCCCTCCCTCCCTTTGCAGTAAGGCGAATGGGCAGACAATCTTGGCATTGGCCTATGTGATCATCTTGAGAACCCAGCCTTGAGGGGAGTGTGTTGAGAAACGGATGGGCCAAAAAATGGGGGAGAAGAGGAAAACCTGACACAGTCAACAGCCAGAGCACCCTCAGCAGCTTTAAATACACTTTCCCAATGTGTGTACCTTAAATAGGCCAGAATCTGTAGGCAGTGGGGGGCACGGAGAAATCCTGCCAGTTCAGGCCTTTACTGGGCTGAGCTGGAGGAGAGGGCTTTGGCTGGTGGCCTGTTACTAGGTTGACCAACTGTCCTCCTTTGCCCAGGATTGAAAAGGTTCCTGAGACATGAGACTTTCAGCTTTAAAGCTTGGGCAGTCCTGGGCAAACCAGGATGCGCTGATCATTCCACTTGACAGGGGAGGCGTCTCAACGTGGAGGGCTGGGCTGGTTGGGGCCAAGCAGTGAAGACTCAATTCTTCCTGGGGACTCAATATGGTGATGCCGCCACAGAGCCGAAAGGGAGCTTGGGAATGGAGAAGGCAAGAGTGTATCGCAGGCACTTTCAGATAGCTTCTCTGGGTCCAAATGAAAGTGTTCTCTTAAAGTAAGAGCCTGGGAACTCCATTCTGCTTTTCGGGAAACTAGCCTGTGCTGCAACCTCCTTGTAGCACCCCACCCCCTACCGCCTTCCAACCGTAGGGATTCACTGGGACATTTCTAGTGAATTTCAGGTGAATGAACAAATTCTTTGCTTTAGCCAGCATTTGGGACTCGCAGGTCCTTAATCGGATATGGGAATATTTTAAACTGGATCCTAGGTAGGCAGAACAGTTTCTTTACCTAATACGTTCCTATATCTTTGAAATTGTGGTTAGAAAAAGACTTTATTTGTTTATTTTTTTGAATAGCAGCAATATGCAAAATCATCTGTAGCGGTAGACCATTTGGATCTTCATTTGCAAAGGAACCATAGCCCTCCATTATTCATAAGTCTTTTGAAACCAAATGACAAATTTTTTGTCTTCAAAAGCTTCCCTTCCCCACCCCCACCACAAGTATTTCTCTTGCAAAATAAACCTCAGTAAATAAGCAGACAACATGTTGTAAATGGTAGGACAGAGGAGCACTTGGAATAGAAAGGCTTTTTCCCGTGAAGGCCTGGCCTGTCACAAGCCTCCAGCTCCATCCAGAAACGCAGAGAGAAACAGAGGATGAGGTGACAGCACTTACCTGACACCAGTGACAGGGAAAAGCATCAGAGTTCATTCTCGTGCTGGGCGGCGGCAGCAGCAGGAATAAGGAGGAGGTCACTGCAGGGCAATAAAAGAGAAAGGAAAATATAGAGGGAAATATGAAAAAAGTACGGTTTAGATTCTTGTGGCCATGTGGCTCAGGTAGTGAAGGAGCGAGAAGGGCCCCAAATGGGACTTGGGTTTTTGGAAAGAGCCTCCGACAGGACCCTGTCCTCTAATGAGTCTGAGAGTGAAAACGAGCTTTATCACTTCTCTGTGCCCTTCTGTATCACTTCATGAGGAGTGGATATTAGTTGTAGCAAAATCGCCTGCAGTATATTCTTACCCAAGCATAAAGGGCATCGTGGGTAAAAGCTTAAATAATAGTATCAGCATTTTAAAAAGGTTTTTTATTTCACACACATTTTAAATAGGTTGGAAGTTTTAGGCAGTGGGGGGTGGTAACATTTGATTTTTAATGGCAGCTATACCATCTATATGGGTGGGAGAAGTCCTACAAATTATCCATCATGGATTTTTCTTTTCAGGGTTTGGTCTAAAATCCTAACATACATACAGAAAAAGTGTGTGTGCGGTTAAGTGTACAGCTTGAAGAATTTTGACAAATAGCACACTCAGGTTACCAGCACACCGATGGAGACAGGGAGATAGGGCCACACCAGCCCCCCAGAAGCCCCTCCCCACACCCCCCGCAATTACCTCTCACCAGCAGTAACCCCTGTCTTTCAACAGCACAGATTAGTTGTGTCTCACACTGAATTTTTCAGCCCTAGCCTTATGGATGAAACCCCCTCCCCAAGAAGACCTTGTAATTTATTTTAGGGAGGAGGGCAGAAATTTTGTAATGGTTTCCTCTCTCTGGCTGCTCTGAATTCGGCCTGTTAAACAGGAAGTTTCTGAGCTGGGTCCCTGCCGGTGCAGGGTTTGGGACAGGCTGGTCTCTGCTGCCCAGGACGATGCCCGGGCCGTGAGCCAGTAGCCTGCCCTTGGCATCCCCTCTGCCAGTGGCCGCCACCATGCTTGCCTTATCTGGCCCATTAAAGCCGCTATCAGATCTTGCAAAGACACGTGTCTAGAAGCACTGAAGTGAAGACAGGACAACAAAATGGCCGGGAGTTCCCTGACCGTATTGGCCTTCTGGAAAAGAAGGTCAGTCACAACCATTAAAACAGCATAGCCAACAAGCTCATTTTTTTTCCACCTTACAAATGAGAGCGCGATTGATTAATTTCGCTTCCTTGCAGGCTTCGTCGAAGCTCTCGACATGCCTTCTGCCCTCTTTTCTTGCTGCAGGAGGCAAGCAGTATGACTGCAGGAATAAAGCTATGGAACATACATCGTCATGTGTCTGGAGCAGCATCAGAAAAGGACTTATTTGTTCTCCTGGGCGGTGTAGTGCCGAGTGATTGAATGCTCGCCAAGCTGTCAGTTTTATGAAACAAATTCCCTAACCCCCTTGGCCCAGAGCTTTGCTCAGCCTGAGATGGAAAAGAAATAACTTTTAATAGAAAACTCATTGGGAAAATTTAAGATAAGATTTCAGAGTTACTTCTCTCCTAAGAATAAAATGAAATATTGAAGAAAGCATTTGATGGAGGACTCTTAGGGAACCTTATTTCTCAGTTCTTGCTTAACAGACTGTGTTAATAAAAATATTTAGACCTCCATGATGCATAATGCATTTTTATTCCTAGTGAGCTAGCCTGTTTGTATACACAGATGTTTCCTGTGGTCCTTCTATCATTGCTTCTGCTTTTTCGGAAACAATATTTCTAGCCGGAAACAGAATCTTATGTTAAGAGCCTAAGCCCCTCACAGAGCCTATTGGTTTGAGCCAGGGTATTTTTATTGCTAGATTTGGGGGAAGGGGTGGTGGGAATCTTCTTTTATTCAAAAACACAGAGAACACGTTGAATAAAAAGATAATGCAACGAATCCACTGTATGAAGACATTATTAGACAATTCTTCCTTGGCTTCTAAATTAGACCTGGTCAGTTCATCCAGGCACATTCATTATTGAAGAGCTGGCTGGCTTTTTAGGCTCCATTCTCACTGTCAAAGCCGCCATGAGTAATACCTGCCCTTTCATACAACCTGAGGTGTGTGCGACTAGGTTTTACAATTTTTTTCCAAAGCATTGTTCTCCCAGAGCTGCCGTTTCCTTTCCAGCACCAGGAACATGGTGGCAAATGCAGCTCACCAGCCCAGTTTTTCTGCCACTGTGAGGAGCACATGGAAATCAATTAAAAATAAAATCCATAGGCCAGTTGTGCTAAGGAAGGAAATGAGGTTTTACACATCAGCACTTTTCCGAAAAAACAAAACAAAAAAAACTATCTTAATTGAAAAATGGCACAATGCCCTAATGAAAAATTAAGCTTCAGGATTCAGTCCTTAATATCGCAGTGATGAGTGTGTATTTCCTCCTGTAGCTACCGCTGTGAGTGAATTCTGAAAGAACCAGGCAGTGTGTTGAAATAAGATATCACTCGGCGTGACTGCTGGAGTGACGCATCGCCCTGCCTCGCTGACTTGTCAGTTGCTGCCTGAATGCCAGGAGAGGAAGGTTCTGGTTCTCTAGAGTTTTCTTTCCTTTGAGGTTTTAGCCAATTTTGTTTCTCTAGTATAATAAAAGTAGTACATACCTACTTGAGGAAATTTATCAATTTGGAATGGCAACAAGAAGCGAATAAATACCATTTGTAATCCTTCCACCGAGACATCACTGCTAGCAGTGACTTTGGTTCCTATCCTTAAGAGTCCTTTTTGCCTATACCTATCCCCTTTCTCTTCGCCAGGATTCTAAAAGGTACATTCCACCAATTGGCTTTCCCCCCCCCCGCCCCGTTCCCAGACTTCTGTTAACGTACGTTTCTGTAATTGTCAGCATCTAAGAATTAAAAGGCATCTCTTTTATTACCTCTTGTGTATGACAAAAATTTTTGAGGGAGTCACTCAGCCCTCCTTCCCTGAGTCTCATTCACTGCCATATCCCCCAGCACCTGGCACCTAGCCATTGCTTAGGAAATACTGCTGAAGCAATGACCAAATGGTGAGACTGTTTCCTCACATGAAGTCCCGGACATGAGCACTGACTCCTGAGACCAACCCCTTTGCCTCTTCCTGCGCTGCCTCTCTGGAGAAGTCCGATGACGCCCTAGGTCCCACTGCTGTCTGCTGGGTCTGCTTTCCCTGAGTTTCTGCGTGGGGAGGTAGTGAGAGGTGAAGCACCCAGCCTTGAGTCAAACAGACCAGCTTCCCAGGTCTTCAGATTACTCCGTAATGGGGCACGTGTCTTCTCTCTGGGCAGCAGAGTTGCTGCCAGTAAAATGGGCAGTGGTGAGACTTGCCTGGCAAGGAGAATGTCAGGTATGCCCGGTGTCTGGTACTCGGGAAGGATCCAAGATCTGTAGTTAGTAGTGTTGTTCCCACCTCTCTCTCCAATGACAGCATAAATACAGAGCCCCTGGGGGTCCTGGATGTTTTCTTTCGTATTTCCAGTCACGTCGTCTAGTAAGTACAGGAGAGTTTCTCATGGGTAACTTTATGCTTCGGTGCCAAGTGAATCAGAAATGGCAAAGAATCAGGTGGTCTTTCTAGTGATCTGTACTTCCCCTGCCACACGGAGCTTGTTGCGTTGTAATTGTGTACCCGCAGACCTGGTTCTCCGACTACATGGTGAAAGCTCATGCCATCTTAGTGTCCTCAACCTGAGACCCCCAGCGCTGGAAGTGAGGCATCACTTGATATGTATTTGTTGAATGGGTGAATGACTGAATGAATGAGTAGTATCATTTTGTGCACATCTTGCCTCATCTCGACCATTATCTGTGGGTTTTCTGCCATCTCCTAGATGACAGAAGCAAACCAAACTGTAGACTTTGATCTCTAGCCTTCTGAGTGTCTACATTAAAATGGAAGCTTCTGATAGACACGTAAGTATTGGTTCTGAAAAGTGCCAGCTTGAGGGGGGATAATATTCCTTCTTTGTTCCTACCACTAGGTCCATAGGCTCGTTGCCTGGCAGATCAGGTTCCTCAGGAGAAGAGGAGTGACAGTGTGTGCACAGCAAAGCTCCTGTCTGTAGCTTTTAGTCTGAGTTATATGTGTGTTGGCATCTCTTTCACACAGAATCTGATGAGTTGGCATTTATTTTTGACAGCATCTCAAATCTTGTGAAAGTCAGAGCTGGGGGCTGGTGGTGTTTTTTTTTTTTAGTAATATCTCAGATGGTGGCAGGATAACCTTGATAGTAAAAAAGAAAGATTTAAAAAGATGACTCCTTAGAGTTTCCCTGCAAAACTAAAGGCTCAGCAAAGAACTTCTCAGAGCAAAGACTTCCTTGAACATTGGCTTTTTGTAAGCTGCACACAAAGACACAAACACATCGTTGCTGAGGTATGTTTCCTCCTCTCATTTGCCATGGTGGCAACTGCTGGTTAGTCCCCCACACCTGTTTCATTCATCTTCCCAGACCACCCCCTCCAGACTACATTTCCCGGCCTCCCTTGCAGCTTTGCTTGTGGCCATGTGACGGGGTTCCACCTGATAGGATGTGAGTGGAAATGATGTGCATACTCTGGTCCAATCATAAAGGCTTTCCAGGTTTTCCTCCATGCTCTTTCCTCATCCACTGGCTGGCTGGGATGGAACAAAGTCCCAGGGTAACCTTGGAAGGTGGCAGAGCCCCCTCTGCCTGGGCAGGATCATTGCATAAAATGGAAGTGCCCCATCTGGAGCCCCCACCTTAGACTGTGACAGAAACAAAAAATAAGCTTCCATTAGTGAGCTATTACAAGTGTGAAACAATTTGTTAGGCAGCATAGCCTACCTTAACAAAGCCGTACTCTTTGGGTGTTAAGAAAAGAAAAAGTAGTTGGACAGTTTTCAGAGGCCTTTTATGTTCCAGAAATTGTTCATGTTACTAATAATCCCCTCAGTAGACCTACAACTCACCCTCATTCTACGGCTAGAGACACAACTCCAACTGGGAAGGGGGTGAGTATTTTGTCCACAGGGGTCGGAAGCGAGGCATGTTGATGATTGCGGAAAAGAAGGCCCTGTGAGGTGGTCACATACCGAGGGCCCGCAGCTGGAAAATACCGTAACCACTATCTCATCCAAATCCACCTGGCTTCAGGGTCCAGCTGCCTCTGAGTACCTGTAACCTGAGATTTCTAAAAAGAATGAGTGAGGAACCAGTGATGGGCCCTTAGAAAAAAACACTTCAGTCTCTCGTCTTATATTTCTGAATGGAAAAAGTAACATATTAAAAATGAAAACATGGACATTTCCAAAACAAAGAAAGGAACAACTCTCTGTAAGCTTATCAGAGAAAACTGGTACAAGCTTGGTTTTATTCTGTAAATTCTTAGCATGTATACACACATTCAACAAACATTAGTTCACTTTGTGTGTAGAAAATTCATATTCTCACCCACCACATGATTTTGTTATGTATTTCCCTGGACATTATTTCGATTTCGGGACATACCATTCTGTGGCATCCTTTACAACAACTAGGTACTATTCTGTGTAATGCTCTGCAGTAATTAACCAGTTTCTTCTCGGTTGGCATTTAGGTTGTTTCTAGTCTTTAGAAATGGACTTGGTGGGTTTAGTTCTTCAAGTTAAGGGAACAAAGAACAGTGGAAGAAAGGGTTTCTAGAATCTCATTCAGAATGTTGTAGATAGGCTCCATGCCATGGCAAAGATCAACCGTAAGGAGGTACTAGCGTCCCACATGGAAGAAGTGGCTCCATCACACTCTTGGCTGGTCTCTGCAGCGCCCTCAAAGAGAGGGCCATGTTGGGGGGGGGGCTGATCTGGGCCCCAGGGAAAACACCGTCCCACACTAAGAAGTGAAGCAAGACTTCCTTCCAGAGGAGGGGGCAGTGGCCAGTTGGCCAGAGAGAAAGAGGAGGAGGGCATATGGATGTCGCTCAACCTTCTTGCCAGGGCTGAAGCTGAAGGTTGCAGACACTCGCTCCTCAGAATCAGGCATAAACCTGACAGGCCTGGACAGCTTTTGGGGCAAGCAGGTGATTCCGGGCAGATGTCTCTGTCCATGGGCACAGCTGTGTGAGATGTCCCTGTCCATGAGGGACATTCGCGGAATGATGGCGGTGATGATGATGATGATAATGATGATGATAGTGGCCGTGGTTGGCAGCGCAAAGAGGGAGATGATCACCTGCCCAGAAGGTGCTGGAACGCCGCAAGCTAAACCTTCCGGGCATCTGTGAGGAGGGGGGCTGGGGGTGTGCGCACACACACTGTGATGTGGCCTGAATGCGGATGTGACGTATGTATGTGGTGTGTAGGTATGTAGTGAATGTGCGATGTGTGTGACCATGTGGGTATGTGCCGTGTGTGGAAATGTTTGAAGGGGTGAAGGGGCGCTGATTAAATCCCCCGAGGCCTTCATGTGGTTGCTCACGTAGAGTTTTTCGTCTTGTATTCCCTGTTTCCTATGGCAAAAATGCCAGCTTCACCCAAGAGAACCCTCTTGACCATTTTCTCCCTTAGGGGGCCAAGCTCCAGGGAAACACTTAAGTTGCCTCCAGTCATCTCATTACCTGGCAGACTTAGAGAGGGGGCAGCAAGTGTTCTCTAGAGCTATCTTATTTTATCCTATTATTCTCTTTATTTTCCTAATTTACTTGTCACCAAGGTGTATATAACACATATAGTGCTGATATACCCATGTAACTGCCTCTCAGTTCAAGATAAAATCCACTTCCAGCGTCCCATAAAGGTCCCTTGAGCCCTTTCCCAGTAGATATCCCCCAAAGACAACCACCATTCTGACTTTTGTCTCCATAGATTCATTTTGTCTCTTCTAGAATTTCATATAAACGGAACCATGCAGTACAGGGTCTCTCGCGCCTGGCTGCCCGTCCATGCTGCCGCGTGTACCAGCAGTCCGTGTCTTCGTGCTGCTGTGTCGGATCTCATCGTATGGGAGAATCACAGTTTGTTTATCCATTCTCCTGCTGACGGACAGCTGGGTGGTTTCCAGTTTGGGGCTATTGCAAATAAAGCTGCTCTGAACATTCTCGAACATGGGTTTTGGTGACCATATGTAGAGCTGTCTTAATGTTGCCCGTGACAGCCTTTGACAAAGATAGAGCTTGCCAAGATCATACAACAACAAAGCCCCTAGCTTACTCAAGCAAGTTTCCCAGAAGAATGAAGCAGTTGAATTAAGTGACTTTAGGAGAAAAGGGCGCCACCTGGGGGCAGTGGCAGACTCTGTGGGACTTGGAGCCCTCCTGCAAGACAGACCTCATCTCTGAAGATTGCCCTATTTACAAAGCCAGGTTTCCCAAGTGTAAAAATGACTGTGCGGGGGCAGACTGGGGCCACTGGGAGGGCCATTGGCTGCTGCACTCTATGGCTCGTGATTTTCACATTGGGAGTCCCAATAAAGCTCCATGCACACAACTTGGAAAGATGCCCAGTTTTCTTTGATGGAGCTCAGACTTCGGGAAACTCCGGCTTCTTGCTGGACCCCGGGACACCAGGACAGATTTCAGGGAGTGAAGAAAGAGGAACAAACAGGCTCGCACCCGCATGGTGGTTATTTTCAGACTCTTGGGTGTCTGTAGCACATAAACCCTTGACTTTCTCTCTAAGGAAGCTCTGGGGACAGACCCCTGTGTCCTTCGTACTCATTCTACTGGCCTGCACACCCACTGCCGCCGTTTCGGTTCTTGGCCACAAGACTCTCATGCTGGCCCTGGGGGCATGCCTGGCCCAGGCTTGGGCAGGCAAGAGGTGTTGGTGCTCCTGTCTCCTTCGAAGGGCTGCGTGTCCTTCCGGGCTCGCTTCCCCACCCCCACAGCGGCGCTGGCTGGGACGCTTCCCTCCACAAACTGTCAGCACTTGAGTCTGTCCCTGGGTCTGTTTTTGTGGGTTTCCCAGAGGAAGCCATGCTCCTCCCCAAGACAAGTGCTCCATGGCACGTTTTACATCATCTGCTCGGGGGTTCAGCCAGGACACCGCCGGCTATATTGGCTATGGAGAAGTTTGAGATCAGCAGCTGACCCCACGGAGGACGGTAACAAATAGTATTTGTTAAGCCACAGTGAAGACAAGACGGTGTTTGTCCCATTGTTCCCTGTTAGTGTCGCTCCCAATACCGCGTGTGATGGATGTGAGGCTGCAGGAAGGTGTGGGTTAATGAAACCATGTAGGACCCCCGTGGGGTGGGGGGAATATGCGGTCAGGTTGGGGAGTGGGATGGGGCTGGGCATCGCCCTTTAAGGAGATTGCAAACTGTGCTGTAGCTCTGAGGAAAATGACTTATCATAAAATAGAACGTGAAAAAGAAAAGACAAAAAGTACCTCTCCGCCGTGATGGGTTCTTTCCTGATAAAGTAACACAATAAAACCAAGTAAGTAGCTTTGATTTGTTGGGTGTGTGATTCCTTTTCTGTTTTTGATCTTTCAAAATGTGGTTGTGATGTAGCTGTGAACATTTTGAAAAGAATTCTAAAATGAGTCTTTGGGGGGAGAAAAATCCATGCACAGAGCACTCTGTCCAGTGTCTTTCTAATCTTTGCTTGGAGGAGTGCTTTTCCACAGAAGTTAAGCAAGGGAACATAGAAAAGGTGGGGCTTGGGCAGAGGGCTCTCATTAGATAGAGCCTTTGATGATTTGAGTTCGAATTTGCGTTTCCGGAAGAGTAAACCCAGGGACCCATCTCCGCGGGGCTGGGGCATTCGCAGGCCTCCAGCTTTTGGGGAGAGCAAGTCGGCAGCCTGCAGGTGCAGAGGGCAGCTCGTCTGTGGGGAGGGCGCAGCTGAGGCCGCATGGGTGTGGGGGGGCAGGATTTGAGGGCACAGGTGAACTCACTCCAACCAGGGAGGGTTGAAATGGCCGAGTGGGGCGTTTTGGCTTCTGAGGACTGACTCCCTTTTGTCTGGTTCTCCTCACCACCCCGCATATTTAGACGCACCCAAGCTGTTTAAGTTACATTCTATTAATCTTTCCCCAGGGCTGTGTTTGCCTGGGTTGATCAGCACAACACCACATGCTTTTTGAATTGTTTTTGCTGTTTCACGGATTGCAGAATTGGAAGCCTCCCCTGTCTGGTGAAAGTAGGTCAGGGAAGTTCCTGACTTCGCCAGGCGGCTAATAGATTTCTGAATGGCAGCGTGCAGGGTGTCTGCATGTGACATTTGAGCAGAAGAACAATGGTGATCACTCACTGCCGCTCTCGAGCCTGAGCCCTTCTCTGCGGCGGCAGGAGCGAGCACGTGTGGCCGAGGTGTGACACACCACAGGAGCTGCTGCACGGTGAGCCGGCCGCCGGACCGTGTGCAGAGGTGGGGGGGGGCGGCTTATTGGGCCTTACCCCTCCGGAGTCTCCTATCCCTGTGACCCTCTGCCATTGCCCTTCCCCGTCACCTCTCCTGAACCGCCTCCACGGAAACCTCTTCCGTCCCTTCTTCCGTGGAAGAGGTGTGCACACAGCATCCTGGGGCCATCCAGCCTCCCCTCCCAGGAGCGACCTCTGCTTGGCCAGTGCCCCTGCTCCCCAACTTCCTTCTTCCTCCTCTTGCTGTTGTGCTCCTTCCCTGTTGTTTCAGCTTTGTGACACTGTTGGCCGTGCAGAACCCACAGAAAACGAAACTGTGTAGCCTTACAATAAAACAGTTAAGCCTTTAGGTTACCCCCAGGGAAAAAGCAAATGGAATCAAATTAAGACCTAGATGTTGTCAAATTCACCAAATGCCTTTGCTACTGGCAAGTAATTATTTAAATAGGGCATGCTGTGGCTGCCCCTCTGGCCTGCTGTCTCTCCTTTTTTAATTTTTTTTTCTCCAGTTTTTAAGATGAACAATTTCTCTTTAGACCACTTCTTTCTTCTAGCTGCACACAATGGCAATCATAATCATGTCTGACCAAAACATATTGCTTGTGTGTGTTCATGTTTAATTTGAAAAATGACAGCAGTGATTTCTTTGAAGTCTCCTACTCACCCAGAGCTCCCCCACTCTTGGAATATCCTAGAGGAGGAGAAAGAATAAATCATCATAAAATGATGTCATAAAATCCTCTTAAATAACAACCAGGTAGTAAATTAACATATACACGACCTTTGAAATGATCATGTACAGGGAAGTTGAATCCAGCAAACAGCTGGCTGGGTGCCCGCCCTTGACTAGTGGGCTGAGAGGTATAGCTGCGAGAAAGATATTCCAGTGGGCCCTAAATGCAGAAAGCTATCTTTTAGGAAAAAAAAAAAAAAGAAAGAAAGAAAAAATCAGATCCTTCGTTTGACAGACCCTAATTTCATTGAGATTGACAGCATTGCCTTTGTCGAGCATACATTTAACAAATGAGATTGAGCAACTACCCCACTCAGTTCCATCTAATTTAATTTGACAGCCAAAGCAGGTAGGTAGAGTAATGTACTTACAAAGGAGGTAGGAGAGCTTTCCCGGGGTGAAATGACGGGGCCTGCCGGGTCAGACTTAAGCAAGTTATCTCTTTGGTTGCTTTTGTATTTTTGTTTTTATTTTGCCATCTACACATGGAATTTTTTTTCCATTTTTAATTTTTAATTGAAGTAGAGCTGTCATACAATATTGTTTTACATTCTAATTGACATCTAAAGTATGTCTACTCACTTCCCCTACGTTATATGTCAGTTAAAAGCTAATCTTAACAGTGCCATTTAATTAATTTTTGCCAGTACGTACATTTGTATAGCCACAATCTAAATCAAAATATAGGACATTTCCATCCTGCAAAAAGTTCTCCTCCCAATGAATATAACGCCCCCTCTCCTCGCAAGGTAACCACTGCCATGACTTCTAATGGTTTTTGTTGCCGGTTTTTGAACTTCATATAAAGTGTACCATGCGGTATGCCCTTCTGTGTCCATTTTCCTTCCCTTAATGGGAAATTTGTCCATGTTGTTGCCCGTATCAGCAATTCATTCTGTTATTGTTCTGTAATATCCCATTACAGGAGGAATAGCACAGCCTGTATATTGTTGATGGATGTTGGGTTGTTTCTGGTTTCCCCTTTACCTTCAGTTTTAACTTCTGTTTCTAGAAGTCTTTAGAAGGGCATCTTAGAAATAAACAAGAATGATATGCACCTCTAGGTGAACTTGTTCCAAACTGGCTGTTTCAGCAAGTATTTCTGTATCCTGAATGAGGGGACTGTCTTGGGTCTTTTTCCACTGAGAATGAAGCCAGCCCCATGTTCCCTCATCCCATTTCCCCCAGAACTGGTGGGCGAGGGGGCTGCTTCATCACCTCACCTCCTTTAACCCTGAGGTGGAGGAGACAGAGGTGAGCAGGGCCTGCGACCACTCATGTCGAGGTAGCTTAGCAAACAGCTGGGAAGGTGGGCCTGGGGTGGTTTCAAAGGCAGCTAGGAATGCATGGGAGCAGTTTCCCTCGGCAGTGCCTGTGGATCTGGCACCATGCCCACACTTGGGCAGCCTCAGGGACACAGCTTAAATTTGGACATCCTTCCTGATCATTCTGACACCTTCCCATTTTCTGAGTCTGGGAGATAAAGCAACCATTATTAGCTCTCACAAAGAAGCTGACTAGGCAGTACGGCTCAGGGAGGCATTTGTCACAGGGCTCAAAGGGTTGTCATCGTGGAAGGCCCCTCCCTCCCTCCAGCTGATGGGTAAGGTGAGCATCTCTACTTACAGGCGTGGCAGGGCTGGGACCTTCTGGGAAGGGCAGGTCCACATGCCACGTTTGGTGATGCAGAAATGAAGGGAGAGGGTACGCTCTTTAAACCACCTGGGCTCAGCCTGGGACTGTTACCGGTTGAGCACTGATAGCCTCGGGTCCTGGAAAGCCCCTCAGTCCGGGGTGGTTGGTTACCCTAAATGCTGGTGAGCTTTTCACGCGCACTTATCTGTGCATTCCTTTAACAAATATCGCTGAACTATCACACAGCGGGCACCTTGCAAGGTTGTGGGCTTAGAACGGAAATAAACAAGGCAGTAGCGATCCCTGCCCCACTTCCAGAGTCCTTTCTCTAGAGAGGAAGGTGGGATTTAAGGAAGCGATTACAAGCCAGTGCTGCGCTGGCTTTGACAGAGATAATAAGGCGATGAACGCTTAATTGGGAAAATACCGGAGGCTATAGGAGCAGGTGGGGAAGAATCCGTTACCGGTTCTTTATCTTCTTAGCATATCCTCAAAGTTCTAGACCTGCTCAGAGAAGCAATTTACAGCCGACTCCAGTGCATTCAATATGGCTGTGGGACAAAGAGGGCAGGAATGGGGGTGACAAGCAAGTAGCCAGATTTAAGTCCACCGTTGTAATCCTTTGTGCTGCTTAGCCCTCGGGTGTGTCTCCCAGAGTTATATCTTGTCTCCCTAGCAGCCCAGTTACTGCTGGTTAAAAAAAAAACAGAAGCAAAACAAAAACAGAACAAAAAAAAAAACCCTTTTTAATGGATTAGAAGTATATGGCAGCCGTTGTAAGTTCTGAAAGGCTTGCCTAAAGCAGGTTTATTCACTCCATTCCACAGATATCTGTTGACATTAATGCCCCTAAATATTTTACTTTCCACCTAGCTGTCACATAGAGCCAACAAAACAAAAACAAATCCCCCGAAACTAAAGCCCTCCTCTCTGGGGGAAGGTCCAAAACTTAGCCCAGTGTCAAAGACCAAGCAAGAAGAGTCTGGAATTTTAGAGTCTCTTTCCTGTACTCCTCAGCCTAGAGGGTGCCACTGGCATTTCTAGAAGGTGTAAGCTTTCGCTGATGTCTGTAGAAAAGATGAGGGAGGATTTTTCTAGAGAAAGGTTTTCATTATGTGTTAGTAACAGCATGGATACATTGGGCTAGATTTTTCTTCTTTCCCTACCTTTGCCATTGTGTGATTATAACAGAGATCCTTTCAAAGCGTTCTTTTTCTGTCGCATGGGAAGCAATGCACTGCCCACCTACTCTGGGTACTGACTCTTTGGGTGCTCCCAGTGATCACGCAGCTCTTTCTAATCTTGGCATGTGACAGGTTAAGGCGGAACAATGACACCCTCCCCTAGATGACCTCCGAGCTTTCTTTCGCAAGCAAGGAAGCAATAATGGAGACGGACCATGAGGGAAGAAGTGCCTCCTTCCCTTTACAGTTTGACAATGCCTTCCTTTGTAGCTCGTTCAACACGCTTGTCCAGATTTATGATTTTTTGCCATCTGGTTTATTTCTCTTGTTGTTTTGTATTGTTTTAAATATGCTCGAGGCCATCTTTGAGTCTTTTCTTAAAAAAAAACATTAAAAAAGCAAATCATATGAGTGTCATTTGAAGGTTAGGGATGAAAGAGAGGTTTAAATAGGACTTGGATCTTCCCTGTGAAGCTCAGTAGCTAAAAATAATTTTTTTTACTTTGTTGATTATGTAATAGAACACGGTTCTCAGATGTGAACTCTACGGAATGTCTCAGTTGTTTGGTGAATTCTTGTTTGAGTTTTCTTAAATGGTGGTGCAGGCGTTCTGTGAAATCATGGACTGGATTCAGTTAGTGATCGAGCACCTTCTGGACGCTTGCCCCTTTGCCAGCTGCTGCCCGCTGGTCACTTCGGGATGCTGATGAGTTTTAACCAG
The DNA here is from genome assembly GCA_004023965.1 of Spilogale gracilis. Classification (NCBI taxonomy): domain Eukaryota; kingdom Metazoa; phylum Chordata; class Mammalia; order Carnivora; family Mephitidae; genus Spilogale; species Spilogale gracilis. The sequence goes on from PITA01010146.1 coordinate 32,913, forward strand.
AGGCAGGACATGCTTTGCACTTGGTCTCTAACCCTTACACCAGGTTTCTCTTTCTAGAGAAACATTCGGGCAGAAAGCAGTGGGGAGGGAGTCTTTTTGTAAGAGGAAAGCGTGGAGTTGGGTGGGGCCGTCTCTGTTTTAAAAAGAAAAGGTACTTTGGGTGCTGTGTTCTGGGAAGCCATGGAATCCCAGTGACCTGGATAACTATGTTTAAGCCAGGCTCTTATTAAAACCAGCAGTGCTGGCTTCCTCAAACAAAGAGATTCTGAAACAATTTTGGAAATACATTCACAAGAGTGGAATTCATAAAAGGAACGGTACAGGCCATCCGCTGCACTGTGTAGATGCGAAATTGGATGGGCAAGGGGGGAATTTCACGAGTATGGATTCAAAGCTTTTAGATGAACTCGCCTAATTAGTAGTAGTGATGTAGAGCGTCTTGCTGGAAGGAAAACAGATCGCACATCTAAAAATGTTCTTTTCGACGTAAAAGCAAATGCAGCTTCAAACAATGCTCGGGAAATATCTTGGTTTAGGATTTTGGAGACCATTTAAGGATCACGGGTTAGCGCCCGGCACTTGGTAAATCGTTCCACACAATTTAGAAATCTTGCCAAGAGGTTCCTACATCCAATTCCACTGACCTTAGACTCACTGGGGGGTAGTTTGGGACCTGTGCAGCCTCGGCTGCCGTCAGATGCCTTGGGTCGGGCCTTTGGGTGTCGGGCAGAGGAGGCCCTGCTCTGGAGGGCCCGGTCTGTCTCTGTTGCTGAACCCCCCTTCCTGCGTTTCCAGAGCCAACCACCCCCTGTGACAGGCTCATTCTGTCTTCAGGCACCTTGTTAGTACTTGCAATCAGGTTGCGCTTTGTCTTTTTGGCTGAGGGTCCATCTCTCACTCTAGGGCGCCAGTGCCTGGTTCTACTTTGCTCTCAGCTCATTTTGTAGTTTAACCCTCAGCAAGTGACCTCCCTCCTGGGGAGTTTGATCATTAGCCCCGTGTGAGAACTGCAGGCCAGGTCCGTTTCCCTGGACAGGATCCTATCCATACCGTCCCAGACAATTTTCTGCCACACAGATGGCCGTGAAACAGCCCCCTGGCAAATGCCTTTGACTCTGGGTGGTACTGGAGGTGGATTTTGTTTCTGATTATTCCACTGAGCGCTCCAGACAGCGGACGACTCCCGGGTTGGTGGGCTGGAGCCATAAATAGCTCTGGGATCCCACGGGTGTCGGGGTGGTTAAAAGGATAAATGGCAAGAAGAAAATAAAAGGATGAAGGTCGCTGGGTGAGGAGACAGAAATTGGACAAGATTCTGCTCTCATCCGCACACCATGAGAGCCCCTTTTGCACTATTCCCCGCATCTCTGCAGGGATGTCGCAAAGCCCATCTCGCAGGAGGGTGAGGCGGGGCAGTCCTCCCAGCTCGCAGAGCCAGCATTCTATCGGGCCTTCTGGATTTTCTGCATCACCCGGCTGCCCCACTCTTTTTCACCCCTAATCTGATACTGAGTTTACTGCTTTTTATCGTCTCTCAAGAGCATTTTAAATGGTCCTGGGTGCTGCTGTCAGGTCCAGCTGGGAGACCGCGTGGCGCACAGGGGCCACTCGCTGCTCAGAGACCTCCATCCTCCTCTCAGACGAAGAGCACACTTCTGTTCTGATTTGGCATGCTGGAAAGCAATCAAGGGTACGACCGCTCATTTCTGAATTATACATGGATTTCCCTTCATCTGTAGAACGTAATTAAGAAAAAGGGCTCAAGGAATACCAAGTTCTGGGCTAAGCATCTAAGGAGGCTGCCGCAGGAATTGGCCATTAGCAGCCTCTGCTGTGTGCCACGTGGGCCACGGCTCTCTTAGCTTCTCGGCAGGAGGGCGTGGCTGTGGTGCCAGGAGCCAGGAGCGAGAAGCAGTGGGAGGGAAGGCTCTTGCCCTCTGCGCTTGAGATCTTGGCGAGGTGAGGCAGGAGCCAGGCTGCCTTCTCTCAGGGATTCCCAGACGCCCCCACCCCTCTGGCCTCACCACCATTTTCATTGACTTTGTGCAAGGTAGTCTCTGGACCACCAGGGTTACTCACCCTTGGCACTTCTGGCATTTGGAAGGAGATCATTCTTGGTCATTGGGACTGCCCGTGCGTCACAAGATGTTTAACGGCCTCCATGGCCTCAGCCGACTAGCTGCCGTAGAAACCCTCTTCCCCAAGTTGTGACAACTGAAGATGTCCCCTAGACATGGCCAAATGTCCCCTTCGTGGCAGGGACAGAATCGCAGCAGTCGAGAGCTATAGTAGCAACAGGAAAGGAAGGGGAGCTCTGTGGCTAGGGGGAGAAGCCCTGGGTTGGAAACGCTGGCAGGACCCCCGCAGCCCCCACTCCCCACACCCTCCCTCAGGCCCATCCAGTGTGAGTGAGTCTTCACTCCCGAGGGCTTCCTTTGAGGACTGAGTCCCCAGCGTTCCCACTTACCCTGTTTTCATGCTGCCTCCCTCCACCTGTCCTCCGTGTGCAGTGCCCTGGCCTGGTTCGGACCCCAGCTCTGCCACCGAGCAGCAAGCCACCCATTCCTTTCATGCCTCGGTTTCCTCATCTGTAAAGTAGCGAGAATAATAGCACTTCCCTGGCAGGCTTGTTGGTGAGGATTGAATATTTATAAACATTGGGAAGCCTACCAGCACACAATGAGTATTTTGTAGAAGTGTTTTGTAAATACATCATAAATAATCTGGATGAAGAGCCTCTGTCAAATATAGCCATTCACCAGATGTTACTGGGTGCTGACCAAGGCCCCATCTCTGCCTTCCCTGTCTCAGAGTTTGGCCACAAGCCAACAGTAACTTAGGTGTGTGAGTTAAAAGGGACGGTAGTGAGGAGCACTGCCCCGGCCAGGCTCTCATATACAGTCCCGAAGAGAGCTCTTGACACGCCAGCGGACACGCCATCCAGCCCTAGCGCCTATGCGGTGCTTTCTTACTCGTCATCTGTTGAAAGTGACTTCACCTTGCCATCAACTCAGCATTCCGTTTGACAGTGCCTCAATTCTTTATAGCCTCAGCTATGGCCAAAATCAGTGGAGCCCCTCATCAAAAATTTGGAGACACCTCTGTGAGGAGTTGGAGGTATACCAGTCTTTGAGTACCCTAGTCAGGGACCGTGTCCTCCCCCCACCATCTCTCCGTCCCCCCTTCTCTCCCTTCCTCCCTCCCTTCCTCCCTCCCTCCCTTCTGTTGTCCCTTCCTTCGTACAAATGACGATTCACTGAGCACCGTCTATGGAATGAGCATCATTCCAGTTGTTGGGGATACTGCAGGGAATATGGCCAAGGAGGAGTTAATGTTCCAGACAGGATGGAGGGAGACAGACTATAAACAGTAGGCAGAGGGGGAAAAGATAATTTGCAAATGGGATAGATGCTGAAGGAAAGACACACAGAGATTGACATGAGGGAGAATCACTGGATGGAGGTGGGGTTTACAGATGGTCATGGAATCTTCTCTAAGGAGGCTATTTTGATTTGAGACTCAAAGGCTGAGAAGGAACCAGCGGTGGGAATGTCATTCCATATGGAGGAAACAGCCAGTGCAAAGGCCCTGAGGCAGGAAAGAGCTTAATAGCTTCCGGAAAAAGAAGTATTCCGTTGGAGGAGGAAAGTGGTAAGAGACAGGATTAGAAAGAGTTAATGTGGGGCCAGGTCCGATGGGACTTCGTAGGGCTTGGCTTTTACTTGAAAGTATGATTGAGAGGCCATTGGCAAGTTTTATGCAGCTGAGTAAAACAATCTGCCTTCTGCTTGAAAAGAAGGAAGGAGTGGTGCTCCCTGTCTTTCAGTTTTAGAACATATGTTCTTACCAAGGCATTGGCTTTTTCATTTGAAGGGATCAATAATCCGATCACATTTCTTAACACTGCTTTGTCGGTCTTCAGGGAATTACTTGGTTTTATTCTGTCTTCAATGATGATGGGGTGGTGGTGATGTCATCCGCCACTGTATGCCCACCATCAGTCGCTTCGGTGATTTTCCAGTTGTGGGACAGTGCCAGGCCCGCCACACACAGCCCGTGAGCTACACAGGGCTCAGAGGGCTGACCTCAGCCTCCTCTGTGCCCTGTTCTGATGGCTGTCCTCTGTGTGGCCTTGCGCTTCCAAAATCTACCCGTCTCCTTAACCTTGCCTGCACGTTTAAGCCCCAGAATGGCAGAAAATCCCTCAGAATAAATCCATAAAGAGGCATTCGACTAGGAATCTATAAACTTGCACTTGGTGAAAAGTGACTGTAGAAGAAAGTATGTTTAGCACCAGCTTAAATATTACCGTGTTTTTCATGCCATCTCCCGCGGCGTTTTGGAACCCTGACATTTTTCCTGACTGATCGTTCCCTTTGATTTTTTTTTTCTACGCTGCTTTGATTTTGTAACACAAGGATAATATTTTTTCTGGACTAAGCTTCTTATAAGTGGTCTTACCCAGGGAATGTTTTAAAATGTAAAGATGACTCTATTTTCTCTTAAGTACCAAGAGGTCCACACACATACAAACACATTTAATAGCTCCAGAGGAGAGAGTTTGACTAATTTTTAAAGGCCCGTGGGAAAAATTTGCTCCTCTTAATTCCAGCCCCTACTTCAGAGTTCTGTCGTTTTTCTGCTCTCGGATGCACACTGAAAAAGCTGCCCCATCCCCTGCTCAGTAGAAACCCGGTCCTGAGTGGCAAGCCTTGTTTCTTGACAGATGGATTTGCCCTAATGTATCTTGTCCTCGAGATGGACTCAAAGGCATATCCATCCCATTTTCAGAAAGGGAAGGTTTTGAACTCCCCCATGTTAAGTACCCATATTCCGTGTGTAGGACCAGGCCCCAAAATGCCAGCACCTTTGTTCTTAGGATTGGGTCTCGTCATTAACCACATGGGGGCGCACTTTGCAATGAACTCATTCTGAGTAGGTGGGGGCCGAAAGAGGGCTGCTGTGCTCAAAATCCGACATCAGGCGTCGGGCACTGGCACACTGTGGCCGAGGTGTTGGCCGGCCAGACCTTGCTGTGGTCTTGCTGCTATCTAGAATGTCCTTTGTGCCTCTGCCAACTGAACTCTGGGGTCTAAGATGAGTTCTTATCTTATCTGCAAATGCTGAACCTTAGTGAAAGAAAGAAAAATACTGGCCCTGTCTGAGGGTGCTCGCCCCCCCATAGCAGTGGAGTTGCAAGGGCATGGTCGCTCCGGAGAGTCCTCTCTTTTGCTTCTTTTGCCACCGGGCCTCTGTTCATTCAGAGCTGCAGGCACTGGGGAGAGAATCCAGCCAGGGCCTGCACTGTCTTGGGGTGACTCCAAGCAGTAGATTTTCTGGGTCAGTGGGTGTGAATGCTTTTAAATTGCCCTTCAGAAAGTTTTCTAACTAATTTTACTTCCATATCAGCACACATTTGCTATGATGCTCTTTTGACTCATCCATCCATCCATCCATCCATCCATCCATTCATTCACTTCTGATTCAGCCCCAAGACCGTATCCCAGGCACTGTGGCCTCATACACAGATACTAATCAGTTCCTGCCCTGGATGGGGCTTGATGGGTTCTCTCTGTCTCCATGGAGAGAACTGAGGCTGTGTGTTTGGGCCTCATGAGGACTGACCAGGATAAACCCTCATTCATGTTGGGGGGAAGGGGATCTGGACCTGGAGGTGGGGTTCCCAACCCTGGCTGCACGCTGGAATCACCTGAGGAGCTCTAGCAAATCCTAACGCCCAAGCCAACTGTGGAAGAGTCTAATATTAGTGGTCTAGGTGTGGCCTGGGGATCCGAGTCTTTCAAACCTGTGCAGCCTGAGTTGATTGTCCCTCCACAACACTTTATCCTGAGGAGTCTGGCTTAATGAAAACCCTCTTTCAGGTCCCCACTGCCTCTGCTCTTGACCTTATACTTGTCACTTCGGATTTGGGGGCAGTTACTGTGCCCCTGCACATTCAGTACCCTGCCAGGCTTAAAACTGCTAAGAGGAAAAGCTGCTTCCTTTTCATCTTATTTATTACTTGTAGTTTAAAATGAAATTGTCACCTTATTTATTTAGCCTTCCACAGTGAGGGTCCTTTGGCTCCCTATCTTTTTTTTTAAAAAAGATTTAATTTTTTCTTTTTTCTTTTTTTTCTTTTTTTTGAGCGAGACAGAGAGGAGGAGCATGGTCAAGGACAGAGGGTCGGGAGAGAGAGAGGGGGAGAAGAAGAAGCAGACTCTTCTGCTGAGCGGGGAGCCTGATATGGGGCTTGATCCAAGGACCATGAGATCTTGGCCTGAGCCAAAGGTAGCCGCTAAACTCAATGAGCACCACCCCCAGTCACCCTCCCTATCTTTATCTGTAATAATTGCCAACCCCTGTTGAGTGCTTACTGTGTGCCAGGAGCTCTTCTCAAAGTCTTGCGTGGTAGCTCTTACCCCCTTTGACAAACGACCCCATGACATAACTACTGTTACCATCCACATCGCACAGATGAGGACACGGAGGTATAGAGAGGTTAAGAAATTTGCTCCTGCCCCACAGCCTGTCCGTGGGGTATGTCCACCCCCCAATTTCATCAAATAGGGCTCCTCTCTCCAAGTCAGAAGGGTTTGGATTTACTGTGCTATATTTTCCTTCATATGAGAAGTAGGGTGGATGAGTGAGGATCCACCTGCGACATCTCCCAGCAGCCCGACGCCTTCCCAGTGATGAGGTGCGTGGCTTGGGACAGAGGGCTGGGTGAGGAGTCATCCCCCGGCTTCTCAGCCAGCAGTTTGAGTCACTTTGGTCTGGTGAGACCCCGCCAAAGTAACTGAAAGCAGATGGCTCTTACCTGATCCAAGCACTGCCATTAGCACTCTCCCGTCTGCATACTTTTTCCGGAATTGTCCTCCTGGCCGAGAGAAGCCTGGGCGGGATTCACCAACAGCCTGAATTCATCCCTTTGAAACTACATAGAACTTCTCATGTGCTTACTCTCCTGGGAGAAGTCAGAGGCTCTCGGAAGTGGGTGATTGTGAGCTCTTGAGCCATCATTTCTGCAGTTGTAGCAGAGCCCGGTGTGGAGTCGTGAGATGGAAATAGCGCGTGGGTCGGTTGCCATAAATGAGGCGCAGAGTGGAGCGGATGAGATCTCCTCCTGGAAGGAAGGGATTAGCCGGTCAAAGTGGAAAACAGATTTGAGAAATCCATTTACCCTGAAGGTTCAGTAGGGAATGCAGGTCAGACTTACTGTAATGTCTTTAATCACAGCTCTGTCGTCTGGTTTTATCTAGGACCGAGCTCAGAGTTTCGAAAGGGGCTATTTAAACCCTGGCCTTAATATTTCCATCCACATCATTAGGAATAAAAATTGTTGTCATTCATCAAACTGAAGGGATGGCATTAAATTATGTGTAAAATTATTAATTTACTACTTGTATATTTCTCCGTTATTTGTAGGTTATTAAGGAAAATTCTGGTTTCTGCTTATATGAACATAGCACCCAACTTAAATTTCACAGAAAATCACTAACATGTCCTTGGTTTTTCTCCTGAGAATAAATATCACCTATGATAAGAGAAGAACTTAGAAATATTCACATGGACTTTGACATGGTCCCAGGCCATAAAAGAATGTCAGAATCCTAATTAGTCTTCAAATAATCTTTTTCTGTGGCAAAGAACTTCTGCTTGGAAGAACACCACTTCAGTATACTATTTGTCACCCCATTACCTGAAAGCCACTTGGAGGCATTTTGTGGAATTCAAACCATCCGAAGGCCCAAAGGGCCAGCACATTATCAGGGAAGGTGCACACAGCCTTGAACCAAGAAGACAGAATTCTAACTGTAATCTTGCCCCTGACTAGGTGTGTGGCCTGAGGCAAGTCACCTTTGGTGAACCTCTGTTTCCTTGTCTGTAAAATGAAAATTAGAAGGCAGTGTGTGGTCTAGTCCCTGGCTTTTCTTTCCTACGACCCGCAAACTTGCTCCCTCCTTTGAACGCAAGCGCGGGCACGCGTACTCACACGGGCAGGGGTGCGGGTCTTCCTGGACACCTGAACGCGCTCCACCGTGCTGCCTCTTGCCTTTCCGGGACTTTCCTCAAGTGACTCCGCCTCAGAGAGCTTCCCCCCTCCATCGCCCTTCCTGAAGTAGTCTCTTCCCCACCTCGTTTCCCCTTGTCACTTACCCTGATGTACTTTCTTCATAGTGCCTAGCACCATCAGAAGGTGTAAGATACTAGAAACTAATGGAGTACAATAGAAAGCCCAACAGCCCCACATGTTGAGTTGGGTGATGCCTTCATCGGTATTTATTTTGTTATTTTAAATTATATAATCTTAAAAATAAAACAGTTTTCAAAATAAAAGGTAAAAAAAGGCGAGAAATTTTACAGTGAAGGCTCACTTGGCTGGAGGGGCCTCCCACTCCTGCTGAGAGATGGGCATCGATGACTAGAAAGACCTCTGCCATCCAGAAGAGACTCTAGGTTGAGCATTTACTGGGTGTCAGGCAGTTTGGATTTTACCAGCACTGGGCGCCCCGCCCCGCCCCCCCCCCCCCCCCCCCCCCCCCCCCCCCCCCCCCCCCACCGCGCCAGCAAGGGAACTACAGTTCAGAGAGGCCTAGTCCCTTTTCTGAGGCCACACAGTTCTGCAGGGGCAGAGCAAGGAGCCTGGGCAGGCCTGATTCATGAGCCTGTGACTGTATCAGAGCTCCACGAAGCCTCCCTGGGCTGTTTGAGGGCTGAATGCAGCGAATGGGAGTGTTACCACAGCTTCTTCCTGGGGAAATAGAAGATTCCTCTCCACCATACAGAACAGGAGATCTTTGTCCTTACGGAACTTCCGATTTCTGCTCCAGCAAGGATTCTTCTGGGTGTCCCAGCCCAGACACCCGCGAGGATGCCTCAGCAGCAGCATGAGGCCTCTCCCCCAAGGCCCCTCGCTTGTCGCTTGTCCTCCAGAGACCAACACATTTTGGCTTTTGCTCGCCTTAAAGCTCCCTCCCCTTTCCCAAACACAAAAGTATTGGCATTTCCTGGAAAGCGGTTTTGGCCCAAAGCCTGATAGCTATCCCACACTCTTGGGCCAGTTTTCCTTGGGGCCTCTGTTCTTTTATTTCATTGAGCATTTGTTTGGGAGCTGAAGATGCTGCCGCCTTTGTTTATACCTGAGGTAAAGGGCCCCCGGCAGGTGTCCTGGGGAGGACCCCCCCCCATCAGCAGCTCTGCCCCATCTGTGCTCCCTCCACCACGCCCAGAAGTGGTTAGTCACAGTGCTTCCACACGGGACCGCTTTGGGTACTCGTGTTTCCCCCCTTTTTTTGTAGTTTGATAGTATTTTCAGTGCTTTTCCTTTAAATCAAGGGCAATTAAAATCAAGTGATTCTGAAGTGGTCAAATGATTCCGTTTTGAGAATTTGTCACTGTGTGAAAGAGGCTATAAAACATTCGTGTCACCCCAGAAAAGTCCTTCCCTCGCCAACTCCCATAGCAACCACTGCCTGTTTTTAGACATTGTGTCAATGAAATCTTATGTACACTTTTGCATCTGGCTTCTTTCCCTCATGACAGTTTTCTGAGACTCACTGATGTTGTTGCAGGTGGCCGGGTTCGCTGCTCTTCGTTGCTGAGTGGAAGTGCTCTGTGTGGGTGTTGCACACCATGTCCCCCCATCCGTTGACAGACTTTTGAGTTTCCAGTTTGTGCCTTTTATGACCAGACATCTGTGTACAGCTCTTCTTGTGAATATATGTTGTCATTTCTTTTTTTTTATTTAAAGGTTTTATTTACTTATTTGACAGAGAGAGAGCACAAGCAGGGGGAGCGGCAGTCAGAGGGAGAGGGAGAAGCAGACTCCCCGCTGAGCAGGGAGCCCTGACATGGGGCTCGATCCCGGGACTCTGGGATCATGACCTGAGCTGAAGGCAGATGCTTAACCGACTGAGCCACCCAGGCATCCCTGTGTTTTCATTTCTTTGGGGAGGATACCTAAGAGTGGAGTTGATGAGCCAGAGGGTGGACAGTTGTTTAACTTCATTGGAAACTGCCAGATGGTTCTCCGCAGTGACTGTACCATTCAACCAGCGGCGCATGAGAGCTGCAGTCGCTCCAAGTCTTGATGTTGGTCTTTTTTATTTGATTTGTTCTAATGAAGGTGATATGATCCCTTCGTTTTTTATTTTAAAGGACAATCTTAAGAATTTTCAAGCATGTCATTCAATGCCGGCTCAGACACAGAAAAGGTCCTGTGAGAGGGGAAGCCAAGTGTTACAGTTCTACAAGCAGGAGGTTCCTTCATCCCCGTCCCTGAAGCACAGTCTCCAGCCCTGAGGGCATTGTCTACAGGCTGCCACAGGGCAAGCTGAAGGCCAGAGCCCCCAGAGAGGCAAGGCTGGGCAGGAGGAGGAGGCAGGCAAGAGAGCCAGGGTGGAGAAGGGAGGGGCTCAGAACCACACTGACAGTCCTGGGACGCGCCTCCAGGCAAACTGTGCTCTGCGCCTGCGTGGGCACACACAGCCCGTGAGAAACTAACCTGTAAGTAGCCAACAGGCACAGACCAGTTCGGAAGCCTGTTCTAGGGAGGCCCAGCCGCTTGTCTTTTCTGCTGCTGTGACCACACATGGTATGAAAGCTCCACTTGATGCAGATACAACAATAGTTCTGAGGCAGAATTTTGGGAAGACACCGGGCCAGCTTGGTGGGAAGCATCAGAAGCATCCTAGGGGTGCTGGCTATGGACTTCCATGGCCTCTCCAACTCTATGCACACGAGACAGGGAGCACCTCTAAAATGTCTTCATTAAGCCATGTATCTCACATGTCACTCTTTTACCCATTTCTTTTACCCATTTCACAGTAATGAGCAAGCTACCTATTTTACCATCTGCGAGTTCTAATATTCCCTGTGCTCTGTAGCCTAGCCTCTGGTATTGATGGAGATGAAGAGATAACCAGAACTCTGGTAGCACTCTGGGAACGGGTCTTGCTGATTAGAACTCGAGCTGACACACATCCTCCCCGCCACCCAACCCTGCACCCCTGAGGCGTGGGCGTGATGACAACACTAGTTGACAGGGTTAGGGTTTCACGTCCGTCTTACACAGGAAATGTGCCACTGTAGCCGCTGGTGCCTCTTCTGTGTAGAAAGTCTTGTGATTTGTTCACTCCCAAACGGCGATGTCCCACAGTCTTTAGACAGATCAGTATTTTGGAGAGAAACCCAGAAGATCAGTGATGTTGAACACAAGGCAAGAGCTTGCTAGCAGTGACACTTCAGTGGTTGTTAGAGGGGGGGATACTACTGAATGGGCAGTCTCTGCCTAGGAAATCAATTACAGAAGGCACGAAGGGAAAGCTGGCCCAGACCATCAAGCCACAGATGATAAGTTCCCCTAAAGGAAAATCCACTGGGACGTGTCCAATAAAGAATCTGATGTGACTGGGGAAATGGCAGAAATCCCAGGCCTTCCTGTTCCACAAACCAACAAAATATCCAAGGGTACAAAGAGAGAAGGGGTGTTACAGCACTAGCAGTTTCCTCTGGCCAGATGCCAGGCACCCCAGCTTCCCAAGTCTCTTGGCCTGTGTCGCACTAGGGCCCTACTTCAGCTCCCTCCCACACCCACTCACATGGGCCAGGGCCGTCTTTGGGGCTCCTCTCGCTCCACGAAGGCAGCTTCACCCTCCTGCCCTCTCGTAACCCTGCCAGCTCTGTGAGTCCCCGTGAAATGGACTCTTTCAGGGGCTCTTTATGAAGGAACCAAGCAAAAAATTGTTCTGAGCCCAGATTAATAAACTGATTCAAGTCGGAAAGAACAGCCAAAGGTGTCCATGATTTTAGTGCCGAGAAGTTAGGTCGGGGAAGCTCAGAATTGAGATCTGAATGCTTGGGCTGCTCTTGCAGGTCTGATTTTGAGCTAGTGGGGTTCAGGGTGCCCTGAGGCTGCAAGTCAGTCTGTCCTCAGCACTCACTGTGCAGAGTGGGTCCTAGGAAGCATTGATGGTGTCAATGAAAGTAATGCTAGCTGCTGTTTCAAATAGGTTGGAAGTGTGTTCTGGCTTGAACACAACGTAAGTTTATTCCTCATTTACAGAAACCCCAAAACAGATGTTCCTGATGGCAGGTGGCCCTCCTCCAAACTGTGATTCAGGCGTGCAGGCACTTTCATCTTGTGGCCCCTCTCTTCAACAGGTAGCTTCCAAGAGGTCCCTGTGCATCAGGCTCAGGTAAAAAGGAAGAGATTGGAGCATCATGTATGGAAAGTTTGTAGGAGCCAGCCCTCGAAGTGGCGCACATCACCTCCACACACATTCTGTTGGGTACAACTCAGCACGTGGCTACCCCTAACTGCAAGGGAGGCTGGGAAATGTCGTCCAGGCAGAACAGGAAGTGGGTGAACAGCTGGCCAGTCAGCCAGGAATGAATTATATTCCTGGGAAGGATGGGAATGAATCCCTGCCTGGGGTGCATGCTTGTCCAGAGGTGTGGGAAGGAAGAGCAAGGCCACAAAAGAAATGGGAGCTCCTGTGTCCTTCAGGGGCCAGCAATGGCTGGCTGCAGTTGTATTGGTGGAGGGAGGGGCTCAGGGTGCTGGAGCAGGCCAGGGAGTCCTAGGCTCTGGCCAGAGGTGAGACGATGCTTTCCCCTTCTCTCTCCCTTCCTGCCCTCTCCTAGCCCCATCTACCCCTACACGTGATGCCAGGAACCTTTGCCCTCTCTTTTCCTGACCCCCCTCTCCATCCCCCGCAGACCTGCCTTATCTGCACTAAATGTTGTTCACGTTCTGGAAAGCTCTGGCCCTCCTTCCCATCAAGATAGTCATTCCCTGGAGATTCACAGCTCAGTTCCTGGAAGAAAAAAAAAAACAAAAAACAAAACCGATGAACCAATTCACACCAAGGTGGTACCGATCTGCTGGGGTTTCTGAGACACTGGGAAGAGAAAGTGAGTGTAAAATACCTAGCAGGGTGCCTGGCACATAAGTAAATGCTTAGTAAATAGTTTATTAGTATCATGTCGTGAGCCTGAGTGTGCAGGGTGGCGGGGGAGGGGGTGGGAGGGGAAGAGAGAGAGACAGAGAGGCAGACAGAGGCAGAGAAGAGAAGGAACTGGCAAAACCCTGCAAATTAATCTACTTCTCTTCTCCTCCTAACATAACGGTCTCCCTCCTGAATCACGGCATTCTGTTCATCAGGATCTGCGAAGACATCAAAACTATGTGGGCTCAGTAGGCAGTCCTCTGGTGCAGACGGCAGCTTTTCACCCCCTGTGGAAGAGCCAGCCACCCTCTCCAGTTCACAGCACCCCATCTCTCCCTGAAGCCCTCACCAGGCTTGGGCTCCAGCCCTGGCCCTGCCACACACCCTTTTCCTCTTGTACCTTTCCTCCCACACTTCTGGACTGCCCCACACTCTATTCCCCAATCTCCTCTGTTGAGATCTGCCCCATGTGGCACCTCCGGCAATTAAGGCTTGATGACCGGAACTCAGAGGTGGAATAGGTGAGGACAAAGTAGATTCCAGTGAAATCTGGTTGGAGAGTTACAGGGACAACAGGTGGCCTCCTTCCTGCTCACCTGCTGTGCAGTGTGTGTGTGTCTCTGTCTGTGTGTCTGTGTGTGTAAACACATGCATTCCCGAAGAACTCTTCCCTGAAAGAAAATAGGAAATAACACCTATAACCTTCGTCAACTAGCCAGATGTTCAGATGTTACACAACAGCTTTTGCCCCACCCCCCCGCACATCCCAGCCTTGCATTGTTTATGCTCAAGACTTGTTTTCAGAGAAATATAGTGAATTTCTAGGATTTGGAAAGGCTCACTGACCCTAAGATTCTGCAGTGGGTTGTTCTGCTCTTGAAAGAGCTCACCCGCAGACAGAAGGATGCGTCTGGCCAAAGAGAATTCCAGAAAGAAGGCTCTCTGTTTAAAAGATGAGAGCATTCTCCACCCTCTTCTTCCTGCATTGTCTGTGCACTTCTCAGGCCAAGGCCACTATTATTTTTACTTTTAGGCGGGATGCAGCTGATGAAGTGAAGTGGCGTTTGTTTATTTATTGTTTTTTGGTCCCTGAGTTGGAACACGAGATCCCCAGAAGAGAAACTCCCTCTGTGACTCATCATAGGAACATCTAGCCTTCCAGCCAGCACAAATATGATTAAAACAACTTTCCTGGGGGCCTCAGTTATATTCTAGCAAAGGAACACATTAGCCAAGCTGACCGTCTCTGGACCGTTTTGCTTCTGGAACAAGAGATGTGTGCCGCCTTCTTGTGTGCTCGGCTCTTTATGAGACCTCGAAGCGTACTTCTTGGGAGCTGGTCCCTCTGTGGCTTGGAGACTGTCCATCATAACACAGGGTCATAGAGAGTGTCGCACTTGGGAAAACACCTGGCCGTGGTGGCCTGAAGTGGTGACTTTGGGCCTTCACACGAGAAGCACTTTCCAGGGTGCGACTGGTGTAGCAGACATGGCTTACCCCACGCCCCTGTGCCCCTCAGATTGGCCTCTGTACCCTCCTCAGCTGCACACTAGGCCACCTGCCGGGCTAGTTCGAAGGGCCAGGGAATTGACACATCATCAAGAGAGCAGCCCTTGACCTGTGATGGATGGGGTTGGTGAATCAACACCCCGACTCGTAGGCATGTGGTTTCTGCTGCCTCCCAGTATCCCCCAGTGGAACCGAGCCCTAGTTGCCCACAGTGGTAACTTAGCTGATAAATTGGTTCTCTTCTCTTCCGTATCTCACTGCTTCACTCCTGCCCTGGCACGTTCTGGGATCTTCTCCCCCCTAAACCAGCTCCAGACAAATCCGTCCGCTCGTGGAGCAGTGCCAGCTCAGACGCCGAGTCGGCTGGGTTCGTCCAAGCCCAGCAGCCCTCTGCCCGCCTGAGCCATCGCCACTTCCTTTCTTAATTGTGAGTGTTTAGAGGTTGAGGGCACATCCCATCCCCTTTTCTGAACCTCAGCTGCCTTCTAGTGGAGCCAGCAACCTTGGTCATAGCTTTAGGTTCTTGTTTCTATGGAGAGATTTCAAGACGAGAAGATCTCTCCCCACGATTGGTACCTGAAACCCCTAGATTAGAGTTTTATTTCTTTGTCCATAGCGTTGTGCACTGATGGAATTGTGCTCGTTATGCCAGCAAAGGAAACATAATCCTTGAACCTAGCAGTCCTAGACCTCAGTGAGAATGATGTTAACAGCTTCTTTCTGGAAAACCCAATTTTCATGGGGGAAACCTAATTCTGACTGCCCAAGGAAGGATGAAGGGGGTACACAGAAATGAAGTTCAGGCATCAGAAGAAGATAAATCTTTAGGGTTTTTTTTTCTAGGACTGACAGCCCAGCCAAGTCCCAACTGCATGTGCGTGGTGGTTTTAAAAAGCATGGGAGGTTTCCCCAAATTGGGATCACCTTCCTTCTGTACTTTAGGGCTGGTGAACAACTTCCTACCTTCCCCACGTCCTCATCCTCCCGAGCTACTCCAGTCCCGCCTCTCCCTCCACCACACCACACAGCGACCCAGCTGTCGTGGCTCAGGGTGTCCCTCGGTGGCCAGACGGGTGCTTTCCCCTAGCCGTAGCCACCTCTCGGGGACTCCTCCAGCTGAGTGACCCTTCTCTCATTTGGACCTATACCTACTTTTAAATGGTCTCTCCCCTCTTTTCCTCTAACTCTTGCCTGATTATCTCAGAAAAGCACTCCGGCGAGTGAGGAAAGGATCCTAATGCAGTTGATAAGCTCAAGAGGAGAGCTGCTTGGGCCCCTGTGCCAAGGAGAACGAAGCCTGTAGGGCCTAAAGTGAAATTATGCCTTATAGCCAATCAGCAGTCACCGCCCCTGAGTCCATATTCAAAATACAGGAGGCTCTGGCCATGGCCTCTTCCTCCCCCAGCCTGTCAGCCTGAACGAGAACTAGATTTTTGTATTTCGTTGATTTCCCATTGTCTTTCCCTTCCGGTAGCTTCCTACTTTCACTGCACCTGTTCGGTATTTCAGCGATGGTGGGCGCCAAGTGAATGCTGGTGGCGACCTCACGGTCAGGTATAATGTCAATTCTATGTCAAATGCCTTCCCAGTCCCTTGCAGCTGATTTAAAAATCAATCTTTGAACAAACAAGGCTTTAACTTGGGAGCTTAATGAGCAAACCCACTGCTCCCAGTGGAAGCACTCAGAGGAAGGATGAGCGGTGGGTCTGAAGATGGTAACGGTGACGCTAGTGGCAATGTGACTGCTACGACGATGCGGAGGACAGCTTTGACTATGAGAACGATGATGAGGACGGACACAGCGATACTGACCATGGTGATGGTGGTGGCAGCGATAATGGCCATGTTTTGTGGAGGATTTTGCACGTGCCCGGCATTGTGCCAAGTACTGTTTCCTTCAGTCGTGACCACCAGCCTGCAAGCCCCCTTTTGCAGAGAGGGAGAACAGGGCTCCGAACTCACTTGCCCAAGGCCACAGAGCTAGCAAAGCTAGGTAGAGCTGGAATTTGAACCGAGGCCTGTCTGAGTTCAAAGCTTATACTTCTGATCGCTTTCTTGGGGGGTCGGGGGGCCCGGGTCCCAGGTGAGGCTGGTAGTGTTTCTAGTGCCAGTCCTTGGTGAGGGGTCATGTGTGTTAGGAGAAGGGAAAATCTGAACTCCAGTCCTTTGGCTTCACGGATCTACACCCCTTCCTTCCAGTGACCCCTCCAAGGGTCTATTTCTAGCACACTAGTCTCTGGAAAATGTCCGGCTAATGACACAGGATTATAAACAGTCCTTTTTCCCAGAACAAAAATTTAACCTTTGTATCTCAATCTAATTAGAAGTATTTTCTCTTCCAGAGGCAGGTTCCCCCCGCCCCCTTGTTCCATAGTGAAGAGGTTTCTTTACTGCAAAAAAAAAAAAAAAAAAAAAAAAATCTCTAAACACCATGGCTTTTTAAGATGACACACACTGGCCCGAGAGCTTAGATGAGACCGGGCTCCCACACAAGGTGGCCGCAGACACCAGCTCTTGAGGGGGTGTGGGGTTTTCTGTGTCCGGTTGAAGGGTGGGTGACCTTGAGCTCATGCAGGGACAGACACACCCTGACTCTCCCAGCCTCCTGTCCAGGTGAGTGTCCCTTGCCCCCAACAGCAGTTCTGTAGGGTTTTTCTCGCTGTGATTCCGACGTTCACTGAGACTTGAGGAGGGCACTTGTTGCCTTGTAGTTTCTGGAAAAATAAGCATTTCTTCCATTTCTTCTCTACTTTAGAGAGGTTCTTGCCTTAACCTCTCTTCCTGCTGCTGTCTTGGGACTGACGTCCTTCCCATAGAGACTCACTCCTTTACCTCTGCAGGAAACAGGGGCATTCAATGAATCTTCCCAGAAGGAGACAACTCTGTGGGAACAGCAGCTGCTTAATCCTTTGGGAACTGAGCCCCTACAGAAGGCAACAAGTCTATGGAGAAAAGTACCAGGGTAGAGCAATAGGAAAACGTGCACACAGTAGGCGCTCAGATAGTTTTTGAAAGAATAAAGACATGAATGGAGAGGCACTTAGTTCCTATTCTAGCTCTCACCCAGTCCTGCGTGGTCCAAGGGCCGCCGTCGGTCCTGTGGGCAGGCTAGAGGTAGTCGGGAGTGTGAAATGAGACCGTAAATGCAAAGACATCCGACGCTGTCCACCTGGGCAAGACAGGAGGCTGGGAAACCCCCTAGTGCCCTCCCCCGCCAGTCCCCCAGGTCCCTGTCGTGTGCTAGTGGAACCCAGCCAAGGCCATCAACAGAAAACCGCCTCTGGGCCTCTGAACTCTTGGCTGTAGTTATGAAGTTTTCCCTGTAGTCTTCAAATTTGCCCAGTGTTAGTATACCTCATTTCAACTGACTGTTTACCTGGGGAGGCCCAGCCTTGACCTGAGATCCACAGAGACCACGGAGTGGCAAGTTTGGTACAGAGATAACTTCTTTGCCAGTGCTCTCATGTCTTCAAGCCACAGATGCTGCCCGACTAAGGGAGTCCTCCAGTTGAGTCCCAAGAGAGACAAAGCATACTCTGAAACTGAAAAAAACTTCATACCTTCTCCCTTCCCTTCAGCCTTCACTTCTTCCCTGGCCTGGTTTAAAGATGAACTGGAGGGGTTCCTGGGTGGCTCAGTCAGTTAAGCGTCCGATTCTCTTTTCTTTTTTTATGTTACCTTGGTCACCGTACAGTACACCATTAGTTTTTGATGTAGTGTTCCATAATTCATTGTTTGTGTATAACACCCAGTGCTCCAAGCAATCCGTGCCCTCCTTAATATCCGTCGCCGGGCTCACCCATCCCCCCACCCGCCTCCCCTCTAAAACCCTCAGTTTGTTTCTTGGAGTCCATAGTCTCTCATGGTTCGTCTCCCACTCCAATATCCCCCCCCATTTCCCCCTTCCTTCTCCTGCTGTCCTCTGTGCTATTCCTTATGTTCCACAAGTAAGTGAAACCGTATGATAATTGACTTTCTCTGCTTGATTTATTTCACTCAGCATAATCCCCTCCAGTCCTATCCATGTTGATGCAAAAGTTGGGTATTCATCCTTTCTGATGGCTGAGTAATATTCCATTGTATATATGGACCATATCTTCTTTATCCATTCGTCTGTTGAAGGGCATCTCAGCTCTTCCCACCATTAGATGATTGTGGCCATTGCTGCTATGAACATTGGGGTACATATGGCCCTTTTTTTCACTACATCTGTATCTTTGGGGCAAATACCCAGTAGTGCAATTGCTGGGTCATAGGGTAGCTCTGTATTTAATTTTTGGAGGAATCTCCACACTGTTTTCCAAAGTGGCTGCACCAACTTTCATTCCCACCAACAGTGTAAGAGGGTTCCCCTTTCTCCACAACTTCTCCAACATTCGTTGTTTCTTGCCTTGTCAGTTTTTGCCATTGTCTAACCGGTATAAGGTGGTATCTCAATGTGGTTTTGATTTGAATTTCCCTGATGGTTAAAGATGATGAATATTTTTTCATGTGTCTGTTAGCCATTTGTATGTCTTCTTTGGAGAAGTGTCGGTTCATGTCTTCTGCCCATTTTTTTGATGTGATTATTTGTTTTTTGGGTGTGGAGTTTGAGTAGTTCTTTATAGATCTTGGATATCAGCCCCTTGTCTGTAGTGTCATTTGCAAATATCTTCTCCCATTTCGTGGGTTGCCTCTTTGCTTTGTTGACTGTTTCCTATGTTGTGCAGAATAAGTGTCCGATTCTTGATTTTAGCTCAGGTCATGGTCTCACGGTTGTGAGATCTAGCCCTTGAGAGAGAGTCTGTTTCTCTCCCTCTCCTTCTGCCCCTTCCCCTGCTTGCACATGTTCTCTCTCTCTCTCTCTCTCTCTCTCTCTTTTTCTCTCTCTCTCTCTCTCAATAAATAAACAGATCTTTAAAAAAAAAAGAGATGAACTAGAACTTCTCTCTTTACCACTGGTGGTCCCTCCCCCCCCTCATTCCTCCTGGGGCTTTTGCAGTTGGGAGGATAGGGAGTGAGTCTTCTCAGTGGTCCTGGGAGTGGCCCCAGAAAGACCTGCCCCCACCCCTGGTTGTGCACTTCCTTTCTTTCCAGTTCTCCTTCACACTTCCCCATGATTCATGGCCCTGTAGCAATTCTTAGAAAAGCCAAGTTTGACTCCTTTCCATCAGGCACCACTCACTCAAGGGAGGCCTGAGTTAACTTCCTCCCCACAATGAGAGCAAGGCAGTACCCCATGTCATAAAAGAGGAAACTGAGTCTCAGGGACATAAAATGACTTTCCCATTAGTCATGAAAAGCTCATGTGTGTATGTGTGTCTTTTATTTTTTTAAAGATTTTATTTATTTATTTGACAGAGAGCAAGCACAAGCAGGGCAAGCTGCAGAGGGAGCGGGAGAAGCAGACTCCCCGCTGAGCAGGGAGCCCAATGTGGGACTCAATCCCAGGAACCTGGGACCATGATCTGAGCCGAAGGCAGACGTTTGAGTGACTGAACCACCCAGGTGCCCCAGTGTGTCTGTGTCTTGAATCTCATCTCTTCTATCTCAATCACTCGTCTACTAGGTAGCATGGACTCGGGAGTTTATTTCATCTTTTTAAATCATGTTCCTTTTACCCTTCAAACTGTATCTGACATTTTGATCGCTGAATCGGACCATCCCACAGGCTTTGGTGTGCAATGCTGATTGCGTTGGAGAGGTAACAAGGGACCCCTTCGACTCAGGTGGACTTTGAAACCAAAGCAGTGGGTAAAGGGTTATGCTTTTGGAGGAACACAGCTCTAGGAGTAGGTGCCCTCTGCAAACTCTGAACCTCACTCCACCTCTGAACCTCAGCTTCCTGCATGGCAAAATGGAGAGATGAACTGGGCCAGTGATCCCAAGACTTGTTCAGGCAAGAGGGACCTGGAAGTTTTGCTGGGCCTTGAGAACATCATCATCTCTCCCGCTGAGCTGCAACAGTTTCATTCTTGCACTCCTATCAGAAAAAAACTGCACACTTTGCCAACACACACACCCAACTGTGTGTCTTCCTGTGGTGATTGATTACATATGCTATAAAATAGAAAAATGGGCTAAAAAAGATGAGATGGCAATCGAACATAAATAAGTTTTATGGTGACCTAACCTTGCTCCCAGGAAGACCTTGGAGTCCTCTGGGATCGATGATGCTTGGGGCCCTGCCTGCCCACCTTTGCCATGTTTCTCCCCGGGGGCAGAGCGAAACCATTTTTGACCCAGCATGATGTCAGAGCTGTGATCTGCACGCTCTTCTCTGCGGACCTGGGCACGGCCACTGCCCACCTAACCAAAGAGGACACTCAGCCCTGAATCCTGAGGCCACCACTGTTTTCATAAAGGAAGGTTCATGTCAGGGAACTCATTTCCAAAGCTCACCTGGGTGGTCATATTTTTTTTGGAGGGCTATGTGGGTCTCTGGATGTAAAAGGCAGTCAGCTCCATGGTGGGCGACTATTTTGTGTATTCTCTGTATTTTCACTAATTTGGGAGCACATTCATTGGTAATTATGTTCACAGCACCAGTAGATGGGCTCTGCGCTGGTGTTTAAAGCTTAGAAAATTGAATCGTTGGGGCAAGTAGCTAACAATTATTACGCCCTGTGGGGAGAGGAAAACCATTTTTTACCCAGCTGGAATTACTTCTTAGATATTTAGTGCGTATCAGGTCCTGAATGGCGAAACCATATCCACGTTGTATTAAAGGACAAAAATTATGCATTGCTCCTGTAATTCTTAGTAAGCGGTAGAGGATTTTTATATAGAATTAAGTCAGTCACTGAGGGTGTAGTTGAAGTACTGGATGGAAAGCAGAAAATAGACTCAGAATGGAGAGTGCTTGGCAGGGCAGGATTCTTAGCAGAGGTCTCTGCGAAGTTAACCTTGCAAGAGGGAGAGACGTGTCAGCTTCTCCCAGGGGAGAAGCGCAGGGGAACTTGGGGAGACACTGTGGGAGCTGGAGAGAAGTTGTGAGGGAGCTTGGGTTGATGGCTTTAGTTTTTATCGTCTTCCGGCCTCTGGATTAAGAGTTCCCAACCTGACTGCATGCTAGAATCACCTAGGGAATTTTTTAAAACCCCAGTGGTGCCCCAGACTAATTAAATCACCGTCCGGGGAAGGGGGGGGGGGACCCAGACATCAGTAGTTTTTAAAAGCTCCCCAGCGATTGTAATGTGCAGCCATCAGGGTGCAGGTTCTCATTCCGGAGGTCCGAGGAGGGCCCCAGGAGCCGGCATTTTTTAGCAAGCTCCCAGGAGATGCTGCGGCAGCTGCTTCGAGGACTCCACTTTGAGCAGCGAGGACGTAGCCGATCCAGGTTTGATGTGAAATAGTGGACAGCCGCCTACAGGTTCCATAAAAATCAAAGCCGTCCGTATATTACAGTTGGAAAACACATATCTTAAGAGAATGATCAGGACATAGGCTTTAAATGAATGTTTTAGAGGGAGAAATTGATCTTGGCAGAAAAATCTTGATGAGGCTAATTTCAGTGGAAGAGGAGAGCAGGTCACATCCGCCTGCTTTTGGGGCTAAAGGGGGCATCCTCCAGAGCGGAGGCAGGGCCTGGGGGTGGAGTCTGCCAGCCAGCCCAGGGTCACTAAGATCACGTCCCCTGAGGCTGGCCTTGCCTTCCCGTGACCTCAGACAGTGGTCCCTGGCTTCTCTTGTTGTGCTATGTTGAATAACTGCTGCTCCTCGTACCCAGGTACCCGGCCGGAAAGTATGGGCTGAGGGGCACTGAGCTCGGCAGACCAGAGCCTTGTAATCATCTTGGTTGTTGTCTGTGGTGAAAATGTTCTAAATTCGCAAAATTAAGCCCCTCCCTACAAGATGATCTGGGCCTCTGAGAGGGGCTGCTGGCATGCTCCAGAGCCTTCTCCAGATTCCCCACTCAGAAACCAGACTGTCCCCAAACTGGTCTTGAGGACTCTGTCCTGGGTCAGTGTGGGGTTCACAGCCACTGAAGTTCCTTCACTTTGACTTGGTGCTGGCTCTTCAGGGGGCCCCACGGCATCATTCGGGATGTGGCAGAGGGCATTAGCGGTGAGGGGGTTGGGCTGGAAGTGCGTGCGTGTATGTGTGCACGCGTGACTGAGAGAGAGAGAGAGAGAGAGGCTGACTTAGTGGTAAATGCCCATGATGAGGAAATTAGATGCACTCTAAGAACTGGAAACTAGTCTAAATAATCTGAATGGTCAAGTGTTTTTGCTTTTTAAATTAAGCCCTAAATAAATCCTCAGGATATGAGTGTCAGTCTATAAGGAGGCCCACAGAGTGACACAGGTGACCAGTCGGGGAGCAGGAGGCCTGAGAGGCAGGCCCAGCTCGCAGTGGCACCCGGTGGGGTGCACATGTGGGCGGGTCCCTAACTGACGGCCCAGGAGTTAGGCCCCAGGTCAGCTTCCTCCTGAAGGTACCTCCTTATAAGGGAGGCAGCACAAAGGCAGCTTTTCCTGGGAGGGCCACAGAAGCACAGGAGCCCGGGGTGGACTCACTGTCATGCCGCCAGCTGGCGAAGGGGCCCAGCTGTCGTGTTATCCTCCATGGTGCCACTGCGGCCTGACCCTCTGCTTCTGTCCCGGCAGGAGCATGGTGACTTTTGTAATAACTGGTCTTGGGCAAGTTTGGGTCAGACTCTCTGGGTCACAGTTCCCTCATCTGTGAGAAGAGTCATGAAGAGGATAGAGACAGGAGCTTGACCCTCCATGCGAGCCTTGACGTGCCCTGATCATACACGTGATGAGCCTGCAGGCAGAGGCGGGGCAGGAGAAGCCAGACTCGGGAAGGCCCGCGTGCTCATTCCTGCACCCCTTCGCTCACAGAGTGTTTCCTGAGCAGCTGCTATTCACCAGAGGCAGTCTTTCGCTCCTGAAGAAACAAGTGACTACGTAATCCCAGTGTGAGGGGACACTCAGGACCAGACAGGGGCAAGTTGGGGTGCTGTGAGGTGGGGTGAGATCACCCCAAAGTCTGATAGATGCACAGGAGTTGGCTGGGTGAGGACCGAGTCCCAGGAGGGCTCCAGGCTGAGACACAGATCCCAGGGGGAACCTGCCTCTGGTGTACTTAGATCTTGGTGATAGCTAGATGAGGGGTGCAGATGACAATTCTGTGACCCCCGCAGGTCTCTGAGCCTAACTCCTGCCCCAGACAGCCTCTCCTCGCCTCCTCCTTGCCCTGAGACTTTCCCCCAGACTCTCCATCTAGGGGGCAGGGGACCTGTGCAGGGATGGACCCCAACCCGCCAGCTCCAGCAGCTGACCAAGGGCCAAGAGATGGAGAGTGACCCACAGATCCAAACTGCCCACTTCCCATCTGGCAGCACTGCATTTACGGGCCCCCACCCCACCCCCGGGTCATGATGGGTGCGTAGGCAAGACAGAGACAGATGGTTGACCTCATTTAAACCCATTTGCAAAAGATGTCTGGAAAAACCCGAGCAAAATGTTCCCTGTCGTCTCAGAAGAACTTGTGCCCATGCACTTGAGTGTTCATTGATGGCTCCTGTGATTCGTCTTGATTTGGGGAGGCCCCTAGCATGCCTGTCCCCCTGCTCCTGCCAGCTTCTGCTCGCTTATCCTGGGGTGGGGGCTGGTAGAGACTCGCCCCTTGAACCCTCCTTTGTGAGCTGGTTGCACTTTGCAGGGCATCCCTAGGGCCTCCCGCCCTGGCTCCGGCAGCAGTGCCCTCCTCTGTACTCGCACTGGGGGCACTCGGGGCTCCCAGTGGCTGCCTCAGAGTTGGGGCACCCAGTGGGGGGATGAACAACACAGGATGGAGAGCAGAGAAAAACGGAAGAAATTTTCTGGGAGGCAGGAGGGTGCACGAGGAAAGCAGGATAGCCAAAGGCTGGCCTTGTCTCAGCAGGCCGGGGGTGCTCGGGGGAAGGGACTGGTGGTGCTCACAGGGCCCACTGTGGCCTAGTAGTCAGGTGGGCCCAAAGCTGCCATGTGGGAGGATGCGGACGTGAGGTTGGGCCCGTGCTTCCTCTCCCCTTTGCCCAGCCCTGGTCCCCGAGACTTGAGTCTGCAGCAAGAGACCTGAGGGCCTCCCAGTGACTGCTCGGTGCTGAGCGGGCCCTCCCGCCCCCATGACATCTGTCTCAGGAAGGCAGAGGCCTGGAGGATGCCGACCTGCTCGTCCTCCAGTAACAGGGCTTTGGGCTGTCTTCCCCAAAGATAGGGACTCTGATGACCCTTCAGCTCCTTCCCTGGTGAGAGGGACAGAGGAGGGTCCTCGTGGACAAAAGAGAATAAGCAAATAGTTCAGTGATTTCCTGGAAAGGACCTAGCCACCCCTTTGAGGAGGTCTTATACTCGAGCACTCTCTCTTACACAGCCCTGCTGGCACAGGCACTCAGTGTTGACGGGACGGCCGTAGGGGACTCTCTTTGCCAGATGTGTGGCCCTTACAGCTCCCACTGGGAGAAGAAGCCTGGGATTAACCCTGAACTCTAATCCCAGCCTCAGCATCCCTTATCCTAGTCATCTAACATTCCTAGGGAATCAGTTTTCTCATCAGTAAAATGGGAATAATCATAGGACTCCTCTCATAGGGTTGTTCTGAGGATCAAGTGAAGTAATGCATGGAAAATGCTCAGCATTCTTGGCAGAAGCCTGGCACCGTGAGTTGTGGCTCTGGTCCTCTGTGGAAGGAGCAGGGGCCCTCTGTCCTGGCGAGAGCCCCCACACACACACACTCTGAACAGGAAGGTTCTGGGGGAGTAGGAGGCTTAGAACAAGGGCCAGGCAGGGAGAGGAGTGAGGTTTCACAGGAAGATGTGAGATCTGGCTCCTGAGCTGGAGACGTGTGCCAGGAGCACGGGGGAGAAGCATTGGGAAGTCTGGCTTCTCTGTCTGGGAGGGGACAGGGGTGCGTGAAGGAGGCAGAGACGGAAGGAGGCCGTCTCGTCGGGAAGGGCAGATAGGTGCAGCCCAGTACAAGACAGCAGTCTTACTACTGGCTGTCCCTAAGCTCACAGGAAGCCCGAAGATGGCATAGAACATGTCCCAACCTCTCCTGGTGAGTTGCCTCGAAGGCCATCAAGCCACCTCAGGTGGGTGGCCATGGGCATCTTCTCTTACTGTTGCTGTCCTTGTCCTCACCAGTCCCACCCCGGCTTCTTGTAGCCTTTACTTACCCCACCCCCGGGGGGTTCTGGTCCCCATGAGGCACAGGGAAGACCCTTCTGGAGGAGACCTCCGGATCTCGGGACCTTTACAGGGCCGTGAGGGAATGGCCAGCACAGCTTCATCCTCCTGATGTTGATGCCTCTCCTGGCATAACTCAGATGCCTCCTCATGCTAGCAGATGGTGCCATTCAAAGACATGTGCCCCACTGGCCTATGACCCCGCTAAAGCAGGGCCCTTGTCTGGCTGGCTCACGCCAGCATCCGCAGCCCCCAGTGAAGTGCCGGTGTGCGGTAGACAGCAGATCAATTACTTGAGTGAGTGAGCAAAGGCACGTGTGCCTTCAGGAATGAGGGACGTGATGGTGTGGTGCAGGTATGGTCCTTGGTGGGCTAAATCAGGGAGCATTCCCCTCGGGAAAGAGCAGGCCCTTCAGTTGGGGCGAGCCCTCTCAGCTTCCCTGGGGTAGGCTGCCTCCCTGCTGTGCCCTAAAGGAATTATTGGCCAGCACACTGGGTCCCCTCCTGGTTTCCGGAGGATGCCCCGGCTCTAGGGAGTCAGGCTCTGGAGTCCTCCCTCAGAGGCCCCACAGTGCGACCCTGCCAAGGGCCGAGTTGTTTGCAGAGCGTCCTTCCCCTTGCCCTCCCTTCCCCGTGCTTCAGAGAAACGTCTTGTTCTATGCATTTGATACATTTTGATTGTCGGGAACTATCACACCTTTGTTCACTGGTGAAAGCTGCCTTCCCGTAGTAGGGCCTCGTGTGCTTACTCCCGCTCCCGTGTCCAGCTGGGCTGCCGCTCCTCCTTGTTCAGGTGGATGTGTTGGTAATTTGGCGGTGAGGAGAGGAGACTGGAGGTGACCCCGGGACTAAAGTCTAGAGAGCTCCAACAGGTGAGGCTAAGAATTAGCGTCCCCCAACGCCCCTCTCACGAGCCTGGGGATTATTGAATTATTATCGAGCCCAACCAGACTCCAGGACTGTACAGATCCCTGAGTTAGACATGGTGCCTGCCTTCTCCATGGCAACGAGGCTAAATATGGACGCGTTTCCATGGAGAGCCATCTCGCAGTGGCAGCCCTGCTTCCTCCAGGAAGCACCCACACTGGGTCCCTTCGGCCTCTCAGAAGGCAGCCAGAGGTGCCGAGGATATCAGGAAAGAGTAGCTGACCTTTGAGGATGTTTGTTTCCGACCAGTCTTCCGTGTCTCCAGCCTTCGAATCAGCAATATCCCCTCATGACAGTAGAAGTTAGGAGAGGTCACGGGTCACGCAGATGAGCTGATTGGGCCCGATGAGCATTCATGCAGTTCTCCCATGGCGGCCCAGCTCCATGGAGTGGAAGAGGGATGGTACTTGTCACAGGGAGTCCGTGACACAGCTGGGATGATCCTTGCGGAAGTGCACTGCTGCTCTTTTCACCAAGCCAATTTGGGAAGAATTATTGCTACAAAGAGTTTTTGCAATGTTTTCCATGGTCGGGATGGCCCTCTTCCATTTTGTTAGAATGTTCTAATGATGGACATTAAGGAGCACTGGGTATTATATAAGACCATTGAATCACAGACCTGTACCTCTGAAACCAAGAATACATTATACGTTAATTAAAGAAAAAACTTTCTGATGTGACAGGATTTTATTTTGTTCTCAAGGTCAGGTCAGTCTTTGCTGCGCATTTGAATCTGAACAAGTCAGATCTGCACGTACCCTAACCGTCCAGTACGGCAGTGTGGGATGGAAGTTTGTGTTTGGCGAAAGCTAAACATATAAGCTGAGTATTAGGCTTAAAAATACTTTGTTTAACCTCTCTTGGCTGTTTAGTCATTACATCATCTGTGTTTATAGCTTAACCGTCTGTTAAATTGGGCCTCTCCGTGCACAGCTGATCACTTGGGTGTGTCTGTATATAGTAGGAAATGTCTATAATGCGTATGCGGACATAGAGAGATGGGCGTGCTCCCTGATTCACTGAGATACGGAAACTTTTAAAAGATGCAGAGAGAGAGCACTTAGGGCCATTATAAGTAGTTTCCGGCGGAAGACTCACGTCGCACGTTCTGTGTTGCAGGCCCGGTGGCATCAGAGCCAAGTGATGGATGATCTGCGGTCCCAGGACCTCTCCGTGGACATGACCGACTCCTCTCCTGCCTTGGCCAATAACAGACTGGAGAATGGCATGGCCCAGCTCATCACCACCGAGGCCTGGAACATCAACTCCACTGACCTGGTAAAGAAGGCCCTGGTGACCGTGCCGGCCCCATCCATCCTGAACCCCCCGGCCGAGTCTCAGAGTGGCATGGCTCTGAAGGTGGCGGCCACCGTGCTGCAGCCCCTGTGCCTCGGGGAGAGCCCAGTGGTGATGCCCATCCACATGCAGGTGGAGGGAAGCTCCGCGCCCGAGCTCAACCCTAATGGCACGTATGTCATGACCGCGCAGGGCCCTGTGCAGCTGCCCGTGGTGCTGGAGCAGCACGTCTTCCAGCACCTCAACTCCCCTCTGGTCCTGCCGCAGGAGGCCCCGTGCTCCTCCAGTGCCATCCACAGCAACCTGTTCCAGGGAGCCGAGGACCCTGAGGCCCAGCCCCAGCTCCTGGACCTGCGCACCCCCAGCCAGCCGCAGGAGCCCACGCTGCCGTTCGAAGCTGTGCTCCAGAATCTGTTCCCCTCACAGGGTGCGCTCGGCCCCCCGCCCTGCCAGCCTCCTCCCGGATATGCCCCTGTGCCCCCCCAGGCCTTTAACTCCCCGCTGTCCCCCCTGGTCCCTCCGGCCACCCTCTTGGTGCCCTACCCCGTGATCGTCCCCTTGCCCGTGCCAGTGCCCATTCCCATCCCCATCCCCGTGCCTCAGAGTCCCGAATCCAAACTCAGCTCCGCTTGCCCCAAGCCACCGTCTTCCTTCAGCCTGCACCCCTTGAAAGGCCCCCAGCCCCCTCTGGAGAAGGAGGAGCTGAAGCCCTTCGATATCCTGCAGCCAAGAGACTACTTCCAGCTTAGCCGCCACACGGTCATCAAGATGGGGAGTGACAACGAGGCCCTGGACCTCTCCATGAAGTCTGTGCCCTGGCTTAAGGCTGGCGAAGTCAGTCCCCCTGTGTGCCAGGAAGATGCGGCCCTAGACCTGTCGCTGGCAGCCCACCGAAGAGCCGAGCCTCCTGTTGAGACACTGTGTGACAGCAGTGGGACCGTGGGCAGCCCAGGTCATGGCGCGATGGAGAGACTTCCCGGTGGCATGGAAGTGCCCTTTGCCCCTGCCACTGCCCCGGGGGCCTCGGCTCTGATGGAGAGCCCCATGGGCGGTAGCCACCCCACCCAGCTGCCCAGCCAGCCCAGCCAACCCAGCAGTGAGGTCAAGGCCGAAAATCACATTGAGATCGTGAGCGAGTCCCAGGCAGCCAAGGTGATCGTCTCGGTGGAAGATGCCATGCCGGCCATCTTCTGCGGCAAGATCAAAGGCCTCTCGGGTGTGTCCACCAAAAACTTCTCCTTCAAAAGAGAAGACTCGGTGCTTCAGGGCTATGACATCAACAGCCAAGGGGAAGAGCCCATGGGAAGCACAGAGGCCCTTCGGAAACCCGTCAAAAACCGGAGCATAAAGTTAAAGAAAGTGAACTCCCAGGAAATACACATGCTCCCGATCAAAAAACAACGGCTGGCCACCTTTTTTCCAAGAAAGTAAATAATGGCTTTTTAAAATTTTTATGATTATAATATGGGGAAAGGTGCATTGGTTTTATAAAAAGGCCTTTAAAACAAATTATCTTTGTTAATTATTTTGGGGAGTAGTCGGGAAGCGGGAAGGCGAATTGACTCTAGAGGCCCTGTAAGCTAGTATTGTTTTCTTTTTTAATTTTTGACTTTTCACAAATGAGTAAATAAGAGCAACCTATTTTTCAAGCAGATTGCACATTTTTTGCAGCTTTAATGGAATATTGGGTGAATCAGAGGGGTAAAAAAGCTATTTTCATTGCCACAAAGTGCTTTGATGATGTAATACCTAATAAAGGGTAGGATGAATATTTCACAATAAATGTTTGTTTGCACTAATTGGTTGCAGCATTCTATCATTTTTTTTTAATTTGCATGCCTTAACTGGTGTGGTTTGGCCAAAACCCGTGCTTGTAAAGCACGACAAGTTCTCTGCGCTCTGAGGCTTAAGCTCTTCGGGCATATCGGGCAGAGAATTCTGTTGGCCTATGCCCCCATAAAAGGAAGGCCAGGAACTATGTATGACCTGAAGCAAGTCACTCCCCCCTCGAAACCTTGGTTTCTTCATTTGTGGAAAAAAAAAAAATGTGGCCCAGAGAAGGGATGGGGAGGTGAGTCTCAAGCACCAGAGGCCCCTTCCAGCTCACATGGAGCCCGGGTGTGTCTGCGCCTTCTGTAGACTAAAAGAGACAAACCTGTCTAAAAGGAAATTTGCCTGCTTCCTCCCCACCCCCTCCCAGAATTTAGCTGGAAAGGACCTTCTTTTCAAAGGCAGTAAGAGCATTGTTCTGAATGACTGAGAGTCTCGCAAGTCCAAAGTATCATGGAAGACCACTCAGAAGGAGAGGTAAGTCCTTTCCTGGTGGATCAGGAGATGGCTCAGAGGCGTTCCGGGCCTGGGGCTGAGAGACTCAGGAGTGGGGTCGGGAAGGGAAGAGAGAGTCACCTCTCGTCATTGTAGCCCGGTGCTTCTCAACTAGGGGTGATGGTGCCTCCCCCGGGATCATCCGGCAGTACCTGGAGACACTTTCGGTTGTCACAACCGGGAGAGGGGGGCTGGGATGCTACTGGCATCTGGTGGGTAGAGACCCGGGATGTGGCTAAACATCCACGGGCATGGGAACGCCGCACCCCCCCACCCCAGAGCACAGCGGATGATCCGGCCCAAATGTCAGTGCTGCTGAGACGGAACAGCCCTGGCTGAGCCATTTCTCGCTGGGCGGAAGCGGGGTGCCTGGAAGAGGGGAACAGCATGCTGCACTTCTGTGACAGCACAGAGCTTCCCTCTCAAATCAGGAGCCGTGAGTGTACGTTGGAAATAGACCTGCTAGGCGGCACATCGCACCTCGGTCTGAAACCATGCTGGCGAGAGACGGCTGACGGTGCCCCTGCTCTCAGACTTAGAGCTCCTTTTTGCACGTCTTGCAATTAGCATGTATCCAGCTGTTCGCAAACGGGAGGAAAAGCAGTTGCGAGACTGTTCTTTTATTACCAGGCTCGCTGTGGATAGGGTTACTGTTTCAGCCGATCCTGGGCTTTCCCCCCAGGAGTGGATTTTCTTTTTCCTGCTCCTTTCCCGTGCTGTTAAACTTGACTTTTTTCCAAGCGTGTCGCGGTGCCGAGAGGCAAATAGATGTCGCTCGCCAAGCTGACTGGTCCTGTTCGCCGCCTAGGTGTACCCCATCCCTTCGGCCTCCACACAGGACACTCCTTTCCCCCACTTTTACTGCCATGTTTCCTGAGCATGTGTGTTCTGGCCTCGGAGACGACGACCCAGATGTGCCCAGGGGACTTTCTGATGTCTCTTCTCCCCTTGTGCAGCCCCTGTCTTCAGAGCTGCTGCTTGCCTGCCCTTAAGGGAACAGAATTCTCAGTCTGGCCTATAGAAGGAGCAGGTATTTGAAGCCAAGGGACATATAGGTGGACAGGAAGGCCTTTGTGGTATATAATTACCTTATAAACCTCAAGCCACAAATTTCTCTTCGATGTGTCTGGAAGTGCCCCCTTTCTCTTCAGCTGTCGGTCCTGGTTGGGACAGACCCCTGGAACGGGCCTCCCACCCCCTGCCGCGCCCAGCCCCAGGGCCTTCCATTCGGGCATGGCTGGGGGGGGCTCGAGGGAGAGGCGTGGCGTGGGGAGGCTTGTCCCCTGAGGCCTGTGAGGTTGTGAGATCTACACAGAGCGCTGTCTAGTGACCAGGCCCAGGGTGGTACTAGTGGGGCAGTGACACCTTCACCTACCCCCCTTCCCAGCCTTTGGTGGAAATTGGAATCTGCTAAGCTGCCCGCAGGCCAGGCAATGAGGAGAACGAAGGGCTTGTTGCTGTGGCCAGTGTGAGCCTAGAGTTACCTGGTGGCTCAGTTCCATGCCCCCTCCGCACTCAGAGGTTGACAGTCTTTCACACAAACCTGATGTCAGAATGATCCGCCTACAACCGCGGCTCCTAGCCTGAGGCATGTGCTCCCCACCTGCTTGGTTCAGAGAACTGCGGTCCCCTCCTCGCCCCTCACAACTGCCTCCAGCTCACCTACTCTCAGGTTTCAGCAGGGTTCGCATCTGATTCTTTCTCGTGACTTAATTTCCCATTTCTTCTCAAAAAAAAAGGGGGGGGGGCAACCAGCCAAAAGAATAGCTTTTCAGAGTCTTTTAGGAAATAAGATTAGTCCCCAGGAATGTTGATATTTGCTCAGGCTTGTCAAGATGGCTTCAGCTGGCTTCAGTTCAGAAATGATAAAAAATTGGAACAAGTCACAAAGATCCATATTTGGGGATAGTTATCCTCCTGGCAAAATAAAAACTGGATGGAAAAAGAGAGACTTGAAGACGATACAGTTACTATCCTAACCAAGGAAGTCCTTGACAGTGAGTTGAAAATTCTAAAGTGAGGTCAAAGTTTTGTTTAGATTCAAAGGCAAAGCTCTCCTAC
The DNA here is from genome assembly GCA_004023965.1 of Spilogale gracilis. Taxonomy (NCBI): domain Eukaryota; kingdom Metazoa; phylum Chordata; class Mammalia; order Carnivora; family Mephitidae; genus Spilogale; species Spilogale gracilis. The sequence goes on from PITA01010146.1 coordinate 65,137, forward strand.
TTTAAGCATGAAAACCTCTGTCTGCGAGGGTGCAAACTCCAAACAAAAGGAGGGAGGAAGGGAGGAATGGAGGGAGGGAGAGATGGAAGGAAGGAATGGAGGGAGGGAAAAGAAGCCCATTACTGAGAAGGCATGTCAATAGAGTGATTATCTTCATAAATACCATAATTAATAGAGCAGGAAAGGATTTAGATTCCATTGTACAAGTGAGGAAATTGAGGCTCAGAAGTTTTCTGCTTTCAGTTTTTAAGTATCAACAACTTAAAAATATGTACTTTGCAATGATTCTTAAATATTGGGTTTGAAGCCCAATGAACCCACAGGAATTTGGATCCTTTGGGGGCAAAAACCAGTATGAATTAGTGAAGAGTCTGAATTACAGATTTTTTTTCAATGATTTTCAAAACCATTCCAATTAACTGGATTGCCCAGAGAGCTTGGTACAATTGTAAAGGGAAGATTTCAAGCTGAACGGTGGCAATGCCAAGCCTCTAAAACCGACACTCAGGAGCTGCTAAGCTGAAAACTTTAACAGCAGGGAAAAAAGCGTTAGAGGTCATTCTGGCCGACTTTACTCCTCATTAAATAAAAAAGGCAATTTTCCAGAACAGCTCACAACCACCAGGTCAAATAACTGACCTCCCACATCAGTGAAACAAAATAGGATGTATTTGAGGTCCTAAGGGTGCTCTTTTAATAAATTGGTATTTATTTTAATTAACATATTGGTTGATTTTATAGTAAGTAGCATAGATGAGTGCTGGAAAGAACTAGTTCCCAAATGTTGCAAATCATCCATCTGCAACTGTTATTAGACCAGGGGCTTTCTAAGCAAAGTGAGATTGTAGCCATGCCCTGCCGAAATCACACAAACGAGGAATGAGTTCAAGTTAAAGGAGATGAGCTCTTGAGGTTTACTATATTAACCCAACTTGTAGGTTATCTTCCATACACACTCAAAAGTCACCTGGAAACTGCTCTCCTTCTGCTAGATAATTTAAGTCTAAGGTTTGGTAAACCCGGTCAGTAAGAATGTAATGAACCCCTTTACACCAATAGTCCCATGCTCTCGTCCCGAATGGTACTGGGAATTTAGTTTTATTTATAATTGCTTCAAATAAGGAACTTGGAAAGTTGTCTTCAACGTAGAAATGTCTGTGGGCATTGCCAAGAGCCCCCTTAGGTTCTTTTGGATGGATCAGGCCATCACTCATCCAGCATATAACAGGGCCCTCCAGAAGCTTTGCCCTAGAAAAGAGGGTTCAACGAACCTACTCCCCCTAACAGAAAGGGCAGGCACTCAGCCAGTTCCGAAGGGATGCCTCATATTTTAACCAACAGCATGAAGCTGGAAGGACCCATCGCTCAACCCTCCCCCCGACCGCCCCATGATGGCGTCCGTCAGTCTTGTTTGCAAGGGCAGAGCAGCCCAGGAGTTTATAAATGTTGCCAGGAAGTCGGGTGTGGTTTTTCTTCCTTGTGTTTTACCTCAGTCCTTCTTGATGTGTTTGAGCCTCGTTTTTTGTTTGTCCTTAATGGAAACAAAGGCCAAATCTCCTCCTCCTAGCGGTTCCCTGTTTAAACACCAGATCTTTCCACAGCCTCCTTTCCCTTGTGCTCAAGAGTCCCATCTCCTCTCGTGCTCTCTGGGCTCCTACTTTGTAGCCCTTTTGTCGTCTTGGTTGCTCTTCTCCCAGTTTCTCCGTCTACTTTGTAGAGTCAGTAGCTCCCGGTAGGCGATGGGAATGTTCTCAAATTGACTGCGGTAATGATTGTCCAACCCTGCGACTATACTGAAAAAAAAAAAAAAGGAACCGCATACTTTAAATGGTTGAACTATACAGTATATGAATTATATCTCATTTGTTGAGCTTTATGCTATTATCTTTTTAAAAATAATAGAAGAACCCCAGGTAGAAATTGGGAACCAACTGTAGGTTCCAGCCAAGCCTCCTAGAACACGGTAGTTCCTTCCCATCTTTGGTCAGTTATATCTCTACCTCGTCTTACATCTTCTCCATGAGTAGAAGGGACATTCAGGACACACGTGGTCTGATGACCCATGAGCTCAGAACCTGTGCCAGAGAAGCAGACAAAGACTCAAGCACTGTCCTCTCAAAGCGAACACTCACCCCTACGGTGGAGCCACAGTGGCAATGCGGATGATGAAAATGCCTTCAGGAGTTCAGTCTTCCTTGAGGCAAGGCCAGTGTATGGAGGGAAAGGTTCGTTGTTAACAAGTGATGTTGGTTTGAATGCGGCTTTTTAACTTCAAGTACCAGACTGAAGGAAGCCAGCTAACAAGTTCTTCCTGCCAGAAGTCCTTGGGGGAATCTTGTTAATACAGGGGTAATGTTATTAGTAAGAGCTTCTCAACTATTTGTAAGTGAATGGGTGCTCCTGAGTTCCTCAAGGGTGGATGAGAACAGTGTGTTTTCTCTGCGTGGCTGGGGAAGGAGCGAGGCAGGCAGTGGGAGAGCCACTGGAATGGACGGCTCATTCTTTAAGCTCTGAGACCTTCTTACTGCAACCGTTTTCAGTGGGAATCTTTTCAGAATGCATCAAGCATCTGACAGGGGAAATCCCTTCTTGACTCCGTCATTGTTCTGGCCACTGGTGACTGGCCTGAGCTGGAATGACATGGAGCCTTGCGGGGCGTCCAGGGTTGAGGGCTGGCATTGGCTCTCCTGTCCCCAGTACCCACTCTACACTGGTGACTTTCTTCTTTTTCATTTTTTGGAAAATCTCTTCCAATCATGTCCCTTCTTTTCTTCCATGATAGCAGGTCATGTCTGGATGACCCTCACTGGCCAACTGGCTGTCACCTATAACCCGCCCCACGGCATGAAGTGGCCCCCACCCCCCTGGCAAGTGTCTCCGCCCCACCCAGTGAGGCCCAGCCCCAGCGCCGTACCCGGGAAGCTCTTCTGCAGCTCCTTTCCTCTGTACCCTTGCCCAAGACCCATGGTAGGAGTGAGACTCCCTCCCATCTGATGGAGTGAGCCAGATTCTGGCCCTTAGGTCACAGGCTCTCTGAGACAGGCACACGTGGCATAAGGGACTGCTCTGCCCATGGCCCACAGTGCAGAGGAGCTCATAAAGCTTCAGCAGTTGCTTATCGACATGAAACACAGCGTGCCTTCTTTCCTTTCTTATTTATCACCACTTGGCTGTACTGGGGGCCCTGCCCTGGACTTTGCCGCTGTCAGGGCCTACTGCTTCGGGCCTGTTCTGCGTCCCAGTCACGAGTGATCTGTGCGACACCACATGGAGAGGGCACTAGAGGTTACACACCTCACTGGGCCTGCCTCTCCTATTTGTTCACTCTTCAGACCCCTTATTGCCGCCATGGAGGTTAAACTTCACCAGAGTCCATTCGAGCCATCGCAAATTTCCAGAGGAATGAAATTTTAATCAATATTTTATTGAAGTATGTCCCTCCCTCCCTCCCTTCTTCCTTCCTTCCTTCCTTCCTTCCTTCCTTCCTTCCTTCCTTCCTTCCTTCCTTCCCTCCTTCCTTCCTTCCCTTCTTTCCTCCTTCCATCCCTCCCTGTTTTCCTTTCTTTTTTCTTTTTTGCAACATCTAGAAGTGCTGCTTCTGTTTCATGTTACAAGTGACAGTAATTACCTAGGGAGCCATAGCACCTCTCAGGCCCCGTGTTGCTTACCCCTTGGGGTGCTTTTACTCCTCTCCCTGCTTAGCTTTCCTGGCACACCTCTTGCCATGTTCTTCCGCCTCCCGACTGTCCGTGTCCCTGCTTCTCACCCACATGCCCTTCCTCACCCCTGCCCCAGATCCAGCTGTGTTGTACCCTCTCTACTGCTTCCCCCTTCCCTGTTGCCCAAACAAGAAATGTGAGACTATTGTCCACGAGTCTGCTCGCCTTCCCCTTCCACATCCCATCTTGTTCGCTTTGCCTCCTCGATAGCCCCCACATGCACCTTTCCTTTCCTCTACACTTACTGTTCTTGACCCAGCCCACATCATCCTTTGCCAAGACGTTTAAAATGGGCTCAGAACTGGGTAGGGACCGTGCCTCCATTTGTAGCCACCCCCTCCAATCTCCTCTGTATTCTTCCACCAGAATAGTTTTGGTAAAGTCAAGCCTTACCGTGTTCTTCTACACAGCAGCTCCTGGTGTAGGCTCTACCCTTACGCCCTGAAGACATGTCCCGTCTCTGGCCTTCTGAGCCCAGACTCCCGACCACCTCTGTGACTGGAGCTGCCCGCTTCACCCCCGTGCGTAAGCTCTGGGAATACAGAAGTTGCCAGCATAAGTGCCCTGACCACCCCTCCCCACCTTCTTACTCTGGTTGATGCTTCAAGATTTAGCTCAAAATAACATGGCCTCCAGAAAGGTTTCTGTGACAACCGCAGGCCGAGGTCACTGTAGCTCTCACATCCAGCATACAGTAGGGCATTTAGGGAGCCCTCAATTTCATTTAAGCTAGGGGGTGGCTAGGAGTTTTGTATAAAGAAGTCAGGACTGCCCACTGTTGAGCTGCAGAGTCTGGATTCAGTTGTCACTTCTCCTTTCAAGCTGTGTGACTTCAGGCAAGTCACTCCATGTCTCTGCTCCCGTTTCCTCATCTGCAAGTACATGAGGTGACGCGTTTGAGGCACCAACGACACACTGCTCAATATATTACTTTATATTATACTGGGTTTCCGGGGAGTGATCAAGACCAAGGCCACCAAAGGTCACATAAATTCCTGATTTGATAAAGCTTTTCACAGTAGCTGGCATATTTTGGGGTTCCTCTTTGTTCCTCAAAGGTGGGTTTCTGGCCAGGCACTCTCATGGCCTCCTGCAGACTACTGACTAATGGTTAACGTGGCTTACATGTCATCTCATTTTCCGTCCTGGCCTGAGACAGGATCGATCACTTGGCCATCAACAGGACAAGGGAAAAGGGACTGGTTAGAAAAAGAGATAAAGAGACCCAGGTGAGGAGAAAAAAACCTCAAAGGCAAGATTGGCCATGGAATCAGAGTGGTGCACATTCTTAAACTTCACTCTCCTTGGGTTTTCTCATCTGTGGAACCATGACTCAGCCGCCTTGTTGTGGGGAACAATGACATAGGCATATGCCCGAGGCCTGCTGGGAGGAGGCATGCCCGGCCACCATTCCCTTCCTCTCCTGTGGCCGATAGCCGCCACCACCACCCCCCCACCGCCCCGTCCAGAGGCCACTGCTCAGACCCATGGTCCAGTGAAGACCGTGCCCCACAGATGGCCCAGTACTGGCCCCGGAGGCTGTGCAGCCCTAGAAGCCTGCAGTCTGGTGGGCAGGGGCCTTCCTCTGAGGTAAACATATAGAGCTGTTCGCCTGTTTATCAGACGCTTCTTAGAACTACCTCATGTCTTAGAGCAGATAAACCTTTATTTGAATTAGAAATATGAATTTGTGAGGCACCTGCATTGCTCAGTTGGTCAAGGGTCTCCCTTCGGCTCAGGTCATGATCCCAGGGTCCTGGGATCGAGTCCCACGTGGGGCTCCCTGTTCAGTGGGGACTCTGCCTCTCCCTCTGTCTGCTGCTCCCCCTGCTTGTGATCTCTCTTTCTGATGAATAAATAAAATCACACACACACACACACACACACACACACACACACACACACACACACATATATGTTCGTTTTACAAGAGATAAAGCAGTTTCTTTTTCAGTGCGAGAGCTTCTTTCTCGGGTGCCCTTTAAACAAGATCTGGCTTGGGGGCAGCCTCTCAGGAGCACAGCTACAAACTGAGGGCTATGGTTTTTGAAATAACTACAGAAAAGGGCTAGTGAGGTTAGTGCCGAAAAGGAATCCCTTGCTTGTCCTGTGTAAGAGCTACTGACCTCTCTGCTGAAGAAATAGGAGCCTTTGCAGTTAAGGGATTTTCAAAAAGTCAGAACAGTCACTGCTTCTCCACTGGCCCGCTGGGGAGAAGGCATCACGTCCCCACGTCCCTGCTCCCTCTGCGCTGGGAGGACAGCGCCGCCTGCTGGCAGCCACCGCCACAACCCCACGGCGCTCGCTCGCGCACGGGTCCTCACACAGGCACCTGGCTAATGACGATGCTCCTCGGGAAGCAGCTACTCTGTGGGCATCGTAGGACATCCAGGGGAAGGATCCAGATTGAAAATCCCCAGGGCCCCTAGTTTTCAGGAAGGCACCTCCTCACGCTTTAGTAATGGATGGAAAACATCGTTTGGGCAAAGCAGGGGAGAGAGGCTGAACTACAAGCTGGAGGACGGTCCAGGATCGTTGCACTGGATTCTCGCGTCGCCCAGGGCAGGCTCACATCCCCGGCCTGGTTTCCCGGCAGCAGGAGAGGGCAGGCCAGGGCCACGGTGTAGCAAGAGGGTGTGGAATGGCGGTAAATATAACCTACAGGACCATGACCCACTCTCCCCACGAGAAGAAGGGGTGTGACACTCAGGGCCGTGCAGACCTGTGTGCAGGGCAGGACCTCTGCCGGGTTACTCGGCTCCGTTACAACTACTGCAACATGGGGGATGGACTCCCGAGGCACGACTAATGACTGGTCGCCACTCCAAGATGGGTTCACGTGGATGTGTCTCTGTGTGCGAGAGAGAGCGCGTGTGCATGTGGGGGCTGAGGGAGGTGAAGCATGTGTGAGAGCCAGACAGAGACAGGGAGGGAGGGGGAAGTGGGGCATCGGTGGCGGCAGAGACTAGGAAAGAGACTCGCAAGGGGTCCGTAGATAAAGCTGACACGTCCCCATTGCTGTGTAACTCTGACCACAGCTCCCAGCAGGGACACTGGGGACAGCAGGGTGGCCCAGCTCTGCGAGCAACGTGGCCACAAGTGCCCCCCCCCAGCTCGAGGCTGACGCCTTGTCCTGACCAGAGGCCACACGATGGCCACCAGCTTCAGAAGTCAGAACCTGTCCTCCCTCGCCTTTTCTCTGGTGCCGACGCCAGTCCCACGTTGTTACCTGGCTGTGGTCCCAGGTCTCGGGAAACCTTAAATGTGATTCCTTCTCCCATTTTAAAGACAAAGTTGGTTGAGCTCCAGCATTGGCTGGCTGCCATGAACCCAACCACTCGGGCCATCCTCAGAGGACACCTCCTCCTCCGGCAACAGCCCAGAAAAAGGTACAAGAAATGGCTGGAGTCGCGTCCCAAGAGAATACCTGAATGGGATTCCACCAAGGGCGTTGTGCATACTGCATGATGGCTTCTGTTCACTGAGAGCCTGTCCCCTCCACCCATGGTTGCCAGAATGATCTGTCCCGGATGCTCAGAATGCTGGTCCGCCGGTGTGACACCCACCCCCATTTAGAATTCCTTAACTGCTTCCCACGGCCTTCAGATGCCATCTGTGGGGACCCAAGGGCCTTCCTGTGCCGGCTCTCGTGCACCTCTCCAACTTCATCATGACTCCCCAATATTCAGCCCATATTTCAGTCTCTCTCAACACTTTGTTTACCAGATGCCTCAAGATGGCACATCCTGACAATGACCTGGATGGAATAAGGGAATCCGTCCCCCTTTCAGTGCGGCCCCAGTGCTCCTGCGGTCGGCTGAGCAGGGCTTGCTGTGAAGACGGACGACCTGAACGGGAGCCAGGGTGGACGGAGGGAATGAATGCTCACAGGCAGAGCCAAGATGCCTCTCAGGGATCTGGGGTTAGCTTGACCTCACAGATGAATGCAGGGCTGGCCGCTCAAGATGGCAAGTTCTGAGACCAAAGGGCTGAGGTCTTACACTGAGAACGCGGAGGTCACGTTAGGCCTGCACACGTGTTTTATTTGGCCAGGGTTCTCATATACTCTGCCTCCATCTTACCATCGGGACAGTTCACACGAAAATCTGCATTTCCACTTGCTTTGGAAGAACTGGAATTGTGTAGCATAAGACTCAAGCTTGCATGTCCACTCCTGCAAGGGCGGCTGGTCTCCTTGGGGCAACAGGCGGCCTCCAACCAGCCCCGGCCCTCCGGTCACCTGTGCACGCGTCAGCACGGCGCCCACCGGCTTCTCAGTGAGCCGCCAGGCTGGCCCAGCCCCAGAGCCTGCCCGCCATCACCCTCGCCTGGAAAAGCATGTGTACAGCCTCGTGGTAGAAACGATGCTACGTGTGGTCCAAGTCTTCCGTTTCCTCTTCTTGGGAAAACCGCTGTACCCAGCTCTCTTGCCCTCGAGCGGGACCACGTGCCCGTTCTACCAGCGGGCCCTGGAGAGAAGTACCCTGGGTCACCTCCGGGCTGAGGCGCTGGCAGGAGCCTTGCAGGCCACGTGTTCCGTGAGCGGCGCCAGAGGGACGACACGGTGGCTGGGGAGCATGGGACTTTGCCTGGAGAAAGGGGAGAAAAGGCGAAGGCACGGAGATGTCAGGGTCTGTTCGTTACTGCAGCCG